>JACXGK010001108.1:41198-66447 GCA_016801125.1 Novumbra hubbsi | reverse complement strand
ACTCTGGATCCCCTCACTGGGTTCTGACACTGTCCAGGATAAACCACTACCCCACTCTGGATCCCCTCCCTGTGTTCTGACACTGTCCAGGATAAACCACTACCCCACTCTGAACCAGCTTTACCTTTTTCAGCAATTCTAGCTACAGTAGCTTGTCTGCTGGATCTCCCCTTGTGCATAAATGAGCCTTGGCCATTCATGACCTTTTTGCCGGATCACTGCTTTTCCTTCCGTAGACCACTTGTGATAAGTACTGACCACTGCAGACCAGGAACACCCCACAAGAGCTGCAGTTTTGGAGATCCTCTGACCCAGTCGTCTAGCCATCACAATTTGGCCCTAGTCAAAGTTGCTCAGATCTTTACACTCGCCTATTTTTCCTGCTTCTAACACATCAACTTTAAAGAAAACATGTTAAATTGCGGTCTAACATATCCCACCCACTGACAGGTGCCATGAAGAGATGAGATTATCAGTGCTATTCACTTCACCTGTCAGTGGTCATAATGTTATGTCTGATCGGTGTATATTATCAATGTTATTTACTTCACCTGTCAGTGGTCATAATGTTATGTCTGATCGGTGTATATTATCAATGTTATTCACTTCACCTGTCAGTGGTCATAATGTTATGGCTGATCGTTGTATATTATCAATGTTATTCACTTCACCTGTCAGTGGTCATAATGTTATGGCTGATCGGTGTATATTATCAATGTTATTCACTTCACCTGTCAGTGGTCATAATGTTATGGCTGATCGGTGTATATTATCAATGTTATTCACTTCACCTGTCAATGGTCATAATGTTATGTCTGATCGGTGCATATTATCAGTGTTATTTACTTCACCTGTCAGTGGTCATAATGTTATGTCTGATCGGTGTATATTATCGGTGTTATTTACTTTACCTGTCAGTGTTCATAATGTTATGTCTGATCGGTGTATATTATCGGTGTTATTTACTTCACCTGTCAGTGGTCATAATGTTATGTCTGATCGGTGTATATTATCAATGTTATTTACTTCACCTGTAAGTGGTCATAATGTTATGTCTGATCGGTGTATATTATCAATGTTATTTACTCCACCTGTCAGTGCTCATAATGTTATGTCTGATCGGTGTATATTATCAGTGTTATTCACTTCACCTGTGTTATCTTTCCTTAGAGCTGAACTTGCCTGGTTTAGCTCTAGTGACTGCAGCTGTGGTGAGAGTGGTTCAGCGTTTCAACCTGTCTTGAAGTCCAGTAACTAAGCCATTCTGAATGGAACCTACCTTTGTGTTTTGCAAATGAATAATTAATGAAAACTTTCCTCGACCCAAGACCGTGGTCATGTCTCTGCCTCGCTGCCAGCGATTAAACATCTTCATCTGTCATTGCTGTGTAATTAGGGGCGAATCTCTAGCGTCACTGACCATGCAATGCTTATATGTAGGCTGGTCCTGTATGTGCAGGCTTCATTAATCATTTACACCCCACTGGTCCTCCAAGGGAGGTTATTATACTGTACACCAATGAGGCAGAACATTATGACCACCTGTCTAACATTGTGTAGGTCCCCTTTTTTCTACCAAAACAGCCCTGACCCGTGGAGGCATGGTGTCCACTAGACCTCTGAAGGTGTGCTGTGGTATCTGGCACCATTTGTGCTTTGTGGCAGGGTTCGTTATCCTGCTAAACGTGACCAATGCCACCAGGGAACATAGTTTCCATGAAAGGGTGTACGTGGTCTGGCTTAGGTAGGTGGTAGGTGTCACATTAACATCCACATGAGTGGCAGGACCCAAGGGTTCCCAGCAGAACAAGGCCCAAAGCACCACACCGCCCCCGCCAGCTTCCCTGCTCCCCGTAGTGCATCCTGGTGCCATGTGTTCTACAGGTAAGCCGGGTAACGGGTAAGTACAGGTAAGTACAGGTAAAGATAGGTAAGTACAGATAAGTACAGATAAAGACAGGTAAGTACAGGTAAAGACAGGTAAAGGCAGTGTACAGGATAAATTGTATTGGTCAAATCCATAGGCCCTATTAATAAATGCATAATTAGTTATTTGCACAAGTTTAATGTGCCTATATGTGTGTGTAAACATTGGTTAGGTCATCCATTTTATATATCGATTACATCCTCCATTCTGTATTGATTACGTGGGTTTTGAGAGAACGTAAGGAGCCTTTGTCCTCGGTTGAGTTTTCCCGCCAGTGCCTCTGATTGGCTTGATACAGGTGAAGGGAGGGGTCTATCTGTGTGAAGTTATAAAGTTGGCTGCAGGCCATGTAACAGCGTCTTTCATCTTGGAGCTGTCAGAACCATGGTGGTTCTGTATGAACCACCATGTATTTACATTAAAAGTAGTCTAAACAAAGATATTTAGTTTCTGAAAGTGGCTTGAGTAAAATTGGTATTAAGTGGACTTATTCCCGCGAACCCAGAAAAGCGTATGTTTTGTACGGACCTCAATAACAGGTAAGTACAGGTAAAGACGGGTAAGTACAGGTAAAGACAGGTAAGTACAGGTAAAGACAGGTAAGTACAGGTAAAGACAGGTAAGTACAGGTAAAGAGAGGTAAGTACAGGTAAAGACAGGTAAGTACAGGTAAGCTGTGCACAAGCACCCGGCCATCTGCGTTGATCAGACCATTTTCTTCCATGTCTCCGTGGCCTTGTTCTGGTGCTCACAGGCCCGTTGTTGGCCCTGTCGGCAGGGGACGGGGGTCAGCATGAGCACCCTGCCTGGTCTGCGGCTACGCAGCCCCATACGCTACCAAGCTACGGCCCACAGCAGATCGGGAACATCCCACAAGAGCAGCAGTCATGGACAGGTGCCATGGTGACAAGGTTATCAGGGTTATTCACTGCACCTCCCAAGTCATTATGTAACGGCTGATCGGTGTACATCCATGGTTTACTCCCCTCTGTGGTTGCCTGACTGGGACCTATGTCTGTTGTAGCTTATATTTGAATATTTAGTTCCAAGATATTAACCTTTAGTTCAATCCAGATGTTATCCCTTGTTCTATAGACTTTGTCATGGACACGTGTTTGTCGGACTGTTTATATTATTTTCCGTAATTAATCAAGTTCAGCTTTACTCACTGACCGTAGATTTTAAAAGCATAGTAGGCCTTCAGGTCTCGTGGAGCCATCTCACTCAGCACTGAGAACATATCCAGGAAGTCATCCAGGGTCATGTTTCCTTCTCCGTCCTCAGAGAAAACCTCAGCAATCCTCTGACGGAAAGGGTTGTCCTGAGAAGAGAGACATGTCTTAGCCACTGGAGCTGACACATGGTACTTAGATCCGGGTCATGTTTGTGTTGCATAAAAGGGCAATTTTAGCAGGGATTGCCTGCATGACTTCTAGGCTGCAATGAATAAACTTGAAAGCTGCTGGATAAACATGACGGAGTTCAAACACGCTACCAGGTCTCATTTGTCATTCAAGCCCAATTCACGCAGCCACCTCCATTACACCACCAGAGGGACAGAAAGAGTCACACAGGGCTTAGCGGAAGGGGTTCCTCGTCCTCTGGAGTTCCACAAGGACGGGCCAGAGGACACTGGCATCAAGAGTGGTTATCGTTATGAAGGAGTATGTTAAGAGGTCTCTTAATGGAGCCGACAGCACCAGGTGTGCCTGGGCCTTTTCCGAGTTTAATGGAGTCAGGTAACACATGGCCACTCGGCAACCACTGTCAAGTAGTTATGTATTAATAATGGATAGACACATTGTCATATCAGCTGATGTGTGTACAAATACGGGACGGGGTGAACCTTCAGTTCTGGCATGCTGCCGATCAGCTCGTATGGCAGCCTCACATCTGGCTGGCCTGTGTAGTCAAGGGGAACAAGCTGTGGTGCCAAGTCACGATAACGGTAGAATAATCTAGAAAGGGCAAAGAAGGTTGAAGGCGGTTAATTGCATAAAAACCTTTTTCAGCAAACCTATTTACGTCAATGTAATTTTATGAAATCGGCTATCAATATCTGATGAATGGTCAGTGTGCAAAAAAACGAAGTATAGGTTGTACTGAAGAGCTCAGTTGATTCAACTGTCATAGGATGCCGCCTTTGCCGCAAGGTGAAAATTGGTGAACATTTCTGCCCTAGTAGATCAGCCCCAGTCAACTGTATTTTCTATAATTTTAAAGTGGAAGCATCTAGGAACAAAAAAAACCCAGTCACCAAATGGTAGACTAGCAAACTCACAAAGTAAGGTTGCATAGTGCTGAAGCACGTAGAAAATCACCTATCATTTGTCATATGTTGGCAAGCTCCAAGCCTCACATCAACAGGTTGGCATTGCAAGCCAGCATTGAGGTAGATTCAACTGTTTAAGGCAACTGACTATAATTTCATTTATACAGTTTATTCAATGAAACATTTAAGACAGGGGTCTCCAAACAGTTCCACGGAGGGCCGAGTGTCTGCAGATTTTAGTTTTTTCCTGTAAATTGGTTCCAGGTTCAGACCTAAATAACCAGATGAGGGTAGACCTAATCAATCAGTGACATAATGAATCAATCAAGTGCAAGGTGAGAGTGAAAACCTGCAGACACTCGGCCCTTCGTGGAACGGTTTGGAGACCCCTGATTTAAGATGATTAAACATATACTTTCGTAAGCTGCAACAGGCGTGTGTTTAGTCATCAAGTGTCACTTCTGATTTCTCCTGGAAGATGCCTCTTTTTTCTTATGAGATTAAGTTTAGTTTTTTTCAGGTTTCAAGGTTTCAGGTTTTCAGGTTTTATTTACCTCCCAGCAGTATGTCAATGGTTAATAATCCAAATAATCTGCTTCCTCTTTGTAGGTGTTGACTGACATTTAAACTGCTTATTTTCTTTAACATAACTGTCAACCCTAGCTGACATGGATACAAATAAAATTTGGTGCAAATGTATGTATTGCACCTCCACATTTTTTTTAGGCTTGTGGGTTTTTTTCTTTTCAATTTAGAATACAATTTAGTACCTTGCTCCCACAATGCCCCAGGATAATGGCACAAACATAACAGGCATATTCGTTATGCATGTCCATTGTTCCCCTGGCACGTGGAATCTGATTACCAACCATTCTATTGGTCCTGAAGACAATACACAGCCAGAAACACAGCTATTAAGCTATTCTTAATACCGGAACATACGGTATACTTTATTTCTATAGCATAATTGCATGCTGCAATTTAAATACTGCTTTGATACAGAAGGATGTAGAATATGTGGGCTGATAAGCCTGTGGTGTACACTAGAAAGCAGGTTGGTTGATAATAAATCATAAATTTGCACTGATGCAAATTATTTTTGTTTTACCTGGTTGAGTGAACTTAGCTGATTTCTTGAACCTACTTTGTACTATATTTCTCTGGCAGACTCCTGAAATAATTGCATGGAGAGATCAGCAGATCAAAGGATTAAACATCACTGATGCTGCATCCAAATACAATTTGGGTGGTATTTACTGTGAAAACAACAACCTATGTTCCCTCAAACTTCCCAAACACCCGATGTGCTCACTTGGTTATAACATGTGTGACAGCCAGTCTGGATGAAGGTTCAGTGATGCAGAACAGGAGTTTTTAGTACAAATGTGTTTTGAGTGGCACATTCTTTCTGGGCTCATACACACATAGAAATGTATGTAAATAAGAAATATTAACTACTGTATATTAGAGCTTCGCTCACCTTAGAATTTCTTTACGAGTGAAGAACGTGCAGTCCTGAGGAGGCAACCACAGATGGACAGGTTAAAATACGAAACGATTAAAACATTTTTACAATACTTTTTTGGTTCGAATTCCCCGTCTGATTCTCGGGAGGAAGAGGTATTGAAACGAAACATTGTGCGATTTAATACTGATATGAAACTGCTGTGGTGGCCCTTAACAGCACGGCCCCCCACACGGCCGGGTGTCATCACATCAAGCCCCTGGCCACATGAACCGGGTCTATTTTCTCAGCAAAAAAAAGGACCAACGGAAGTGTCAAGACCGGTGTTTCCTATGCACACACTCACCCTCATTCACTACAGCAGACACAAAACAACACGGGTTATGACGCACACACACACACACACACACACCGACCTGATACGCATCAAGCTGCTGTGCGGTGAATATTGTCTGTTTATTCCCCATTTCTCAGAGCGGCGCCCGGGAGCGTCTGTGCCATGGCGGGTTTCAGAAGGCAAGGCAGGCCTGTGAGGTGGCGGACTGTGGATGTGTCAGATATGAAATGCCTGCATGGGAACAAAAGCGGGCCAGGTTGCCAGGTTGGATCGGGTGTCCCCGGCCACCGAGCCCTTTGGTTCCCTTTATAATAGCAGCATTTCATCGTTTCCCCCCCATCTGAATGGCAGCCCCTTTGACTGTAGATAATAAGGGCTGTCTTCCAGCATGGTCACAGAGTGGTATCAGTCCTTGGTGCTGCTCTGTGTCTGACTGATGCCTCACCTCACACTCAGGTTACACTCAGTGACTCCCAAACGGCATCCTATTCCCTATACAGTGTGCTCCTTTAGACCAAAGTCCGTAAGGCGTCGCCGAGGGCTTTTCTCAAAAGTAGTGCTATTTGGAACACCGTCACAGCACTTTTGTTTTTCTCTAGAAATGTGATACCTGTGCTGTTATTTCTGTAACGTTCACTAAAAATATGGTGATTGACACAGCCGATGCGTTGATTTATGGTATCCCTTTCAACACACTGTGGGTGAACTTTGGGATATGGCTGGTCAGTCACCGGGGTTCTAGTGTTGATGGGTCACGTGGCACCTACCGAGGCTGACACTTACGTATTATACTTGTATAATAAGTATAAGTATAATATACCTGTATAATATATACAAGTATAAGTATATAATTGTATATACTTCTTGTATTTGTCCAACCTACAACTTTATCCACCCCAAGAATATGCTGAAACCCAAAAAACCCAGGAATGCATATAGATTCCGAAATGGATTTCTAACTTTTCAGGGATGTAATTGATCTGTAAACACTCTAATAGAACATGATAGTGTATAGATGTGCAAATGGCATGGTTAAGTAATGTGCAATAAGCAATGTACAAAGTACGGATGTGCAGTTAGCAGAACAAACGGAATGCATTAGTGCAAGGGTCAGATGAGGTGTCCAGGTGTAAATATGCAATAAGAAGTACAGACAGTATACATTGTGCAAATGGCAATAATGATGAGGTAGCATGTGCAGAGCAGGAGGGAGACTATCGTCGAGACACAGAGTTCCGTAGGGTAACAGGGAAGAAACTGTTCCTAAGCCGGTTTTCACCACCTGCTGCAGGGACTTCCGGTCGGCCGCAGAGCACCTGTTGTACCAAACTGTGGCACAGTTAGTCAGGATGCTCTCGACTGTGCAGCGGTAAAAGTTTACCAGGATGTTTGTAGATAGGCGGGCCTTCTTTAACTTCCTTAAAAAGTACAGGCGCTGCTGTGCCCTTATTGGTTTTAGCATTCACTGAACTGTGGTGAGGGATTTTATTCTATATTATAATGTATGTGTGGTCTTCATATACAATAGATGTACATTGTCTTATACATGTATGTGTTTTATAACTACATACATGTTGCCCACCATTATTCTAGTGGTATTTACCCAGTCAGGAAAACACAAGTCTGCTACAGCACCATCTGGTGGCAAAGATGAGAAGACGCAGACTCTAAACTCCTAGGTTTATCTGTCATCCATCCATCATCACATATCCATTATCCAGGTGCAAAACGTGCAATACAACCTATGGGCGGGAGACCAGGCAAGAAAAAGTAGTTACATTGGTTGCAGTCATCTTTCTTAAGGCATATTTCCAGTTACCAGCCTCAGAGCAACAGAGACCTATCAGGTCACCATGGTGATTGTACTGACTTCTGTCTGCCTGCTTACTGAAGACGTAATTGTCTGTCCTAATAAAATGTGCTTAGTCTCTGTCTTTCCGGGGACTGTCTGAGGATCACCACTAACATGCTGGGTCGTTGCGGATAAAATGTTAAATGTTCTTGTATTTTTGTCCTTTTTGTTGTCAAACCTTATTATTCAAACAATATGATATGTGTTTTCTTGAGGAACATTAAGGATCCTGCTCAACCGCATTAGACAAATTATAAATCTTCGGGAAAAAACATCAGTTCAGTATAATGTCAGAAATAAAAATTCAACAAAAGACCATCTTTTCTTTCAATTTATTAAATCTTTATAATAGTTCACCATCAGCTACCATATAATATACACATTTAGATCTGTCACAGGAAATCAAGTCATGCCCTGTCATATATTAGAATTTATAACTATATACATATATTACAATGCCAGTCTGTCCGGAATGCTATGTTCTCCAAATCTAGTTAGCACAATTCTGTTTGTACTCTGCAAATTTGGATCAACTCAGTCTCAGTAGTACAGTCCTGCCCCTGTAGCAGCCAGCCATGCAGAAATTGCCGAAATAACATTGTCCCCCTTCCAAAAACCGAGGCCAGCACTGCTCTGTCAGCCTTCCGGGTTCAACAATTACCCCAACCTAGGTCAGTGACAGCCACAGCTACCAGCTACCATGTCATCATACTGCTTCAGCACCACGTTCTCGTCATCATCGAAGTAGAGGAGGTTGATGGAGAAGAGCTTGTCGGGAACACAGCAGGGCGTCTCGATGCCCTTCGTGAGCTTCAGGGCATTGATGATGGACTGGACGGTGGCGTGGTTAGTTGGCCTCATGTTCTGTCCCAAGGGGAAGGGACAGGAGCCCTTACAGTGGTAGGCATTGTAGCCGCGAGGAGACACGATCCACCCCGACCAGCCGATCTCCTCAAAGTCCACATAGAGGGGCAGGCGCTGGCACGGCATCTTAATGCCGTCCTCCTCGTAGTCCAGGGAGCGAGCGCTGCGGTTGGGGACGGGGGCGCTGGGCAGGGCAGGAAGGCTGGGGGACACTGGGGTCTCGTTGGGATCTGGAGAACATGGAGGTTGGTGGTTAAGGGAATGTGTGTGCAAGTTATCATAAAGACAGAAAACAACGTAATAACAGATGAGAGCAATGTCGAATAAAAACATTTACCTGCCCTGACAAAGCTATTACTAAAGCAGTTAGGTTACTAAAGCAAGAACATTACTAAAGCAGTTACGTTACTAAAGCAGTTATGTTACTAGAGCAGGTACATTACTAAATCAGTTACATTACTAAAGCAGTTACATTACTAAAGCAGTTACATTACTAAAGCAGTTATGTTACTAAAGCAGTTATGTTACTAAAGCAGTTATGTTACTAAAGCAGTTATGTAACTAAAGCATGTACATTACTAAAGCACTTACGTTACTAAAGCAGTTATGTTACTACAGCAGGTACATTACTATAGCAGTTACGTTACTAAATCAGTTACGTTACTAAAGCAGTTACGTTACATCTACCTCTGACTGTGTTCTCCAGAGCAGCGGCGCGTCGTCCATCGTCAGTGAACAGCACCAGCATAGGCTGCTTGCTTTGGTGGTGGTTCCTTCCTGATGCGAAACGTACCACCTTCTGATCCATCTGGCTTCCTGCCAGGGTCCTCATCGTCACCAGCAGAACCAGGTTATTGCCATCGTCAACGATCCAGGAGCGGACCTTTAGAGGGTGGGGGTTGTGGTGGTTAAGAATGGGCAAGTGTGCCAGCAGGTGATCCAGTGGGAGAGCGAGGTGATTACTTACAGCTTGTGTGATGGTAAACACCTCCCAGCCAGTGGAGTGGACAGGGATCAATCTAGAAGACAGCAGCTTTTTCCCCTGAGTTGTATTCATTTTGCTGGTATCCATGAGCTGATATACACTGACCTGTATATGGAAATAATGAATTCACAGTTAGCATATATTTTGGGGATACGGGGTTCAGGTGAGTCTGCATTTTGGGTGATGGAAGGACTGTTCATATTTGTCCAAATAATTTGTGTCTGCTATAAGCAAAAGCAAGTAACTTACCTGACAGAAGTGATGTCTGTTGAATGTTGTTGAGGACTGCGGTCGCAATTTGAAGAAATGTAGCTCAGCTGTTAGAACCTTTTCACTTCTGGAAACGGTCGACAAGTTGAACAGGAACTCCACTTGTTCACTGTGCACTGTATGGGACAATGTATAATTTCAACACCAGAAAGCAAAAACGTGTCAGTGTGCCTACTGCAAGAGCGTAGTTTCTGAGCGTTTAATCTGCATCCAATATACATTGCTTTAACCGCTGAATAACGTACATTATACATAGTGGCAGGTGTAACATTTTAAAATGTGGATATTGCACAAATTATCTATCTGAAACGTACACTAATAAAGAGGTTAAATTCGTACATTTGTCGAAGAAACTGCGAACAGTATTTCCTTCCAGAAGGTAGGGATCCTTCGTAACGCCGTCCACATCTGCTACAGTGTTGTAAAGGTCAAGCATGTACTGAGGTGGATGTTTGTCGCCCCGGAGGAGAGGAGGATCTTCCATACCAAAAACTTCCAGGAGCCTCTTGATAGCGGCTGAACGGACTTCTTCAGATTCGTTTTCCAATGAAAATTGGGTTTCCAAATGGTTTAGTGGTGGCCTTGCATTAATCATGGCCAATAACGTGGCAATTATTACGCTAACACGTACCATCTCAGATTGATGATGCATGGTTCTTGTGGTTTCTTGGGTTATCCGTGTCTTGTCCTCCAGCTGTCGAAGTCTGAAGAGAGCTTTGGAAGCCACAGGTTTTATATAAAATCCTCAAGCACTGGTTGGGGACACCAGCCATAAAAGATGCTATTTAGTCGCAAATGTAAATCAACAATCAGCGAATGTAAAGGAAGCATAATGGCGGTGTTAACAAGGTGCGAACCCGATTGTAGATTTCATTCAAACGGTCTTCTCGTCGTCTGGCGAGGAAAAACGCAAATAAACTAAACATTTCTTATGAAAATTACTCAGTACTTACTTAGAAGAGTGAGTTGGTGAAATGAGATGAGGAATATAAATATTGGAATGTGTTTTATATAATTTGTCTCCAATCACGTGTTGAACTAAAGGCCCGACACTGATAAAACCTCACTATAAAACGCACAGCGGAGGAAGTTTGCTAACCGTAGGAGGTTAACGGACACAAAATGGATCCATTAATTTGGACAAATGGGGATAATGTCTTACTGCGACGATAATTACTTCTAAACACATATAGAAAAGGGCTTCTATTTGGTGGTTTACACTTCGTTTCCATTTTAATACTGTATTGACACCTGGTCAAACACAGCACCAACTATTTTGACTTACCTAAATGAAGGCCTACAATCAATTAACCCATCTCTAAATATGCTAATTCAAGATGTATTCCTATGGAGAAATACAGGCTGATTCGTTTCGAATTAAGGGAAACATTACAGTATGCTATTTTAGCTCCAATATGCAAATATGGATTTATATCCTAAGTAACACCCTAAAACATTTTATATTCACTTCATCGTTTTTCACATTCAGCAGTTTCCAACTATTTTAGTTGTAACTCATTTTATGCGTGGGTGATTTTTTAGAAATACATCAAGACACATTTCTTTACATGATGTATGCGCTATAAGGTGGTGATCTAATTAATACAAGTTTTGCAGTGTTTTAGGATCAATCATTAAACCTTTTGGATCCTTTAATAATTGCACAAAATCATAGCTTGACTTGGTATAAAATAAGTGCAGGAATTGACAAATCGCATATTCGACTATGTTTATCAAATGTGTTAATAAAAGGATTGTCTGAAAACTAACCGGAACACCGTTCCGGGCAGTTGCGGCCCAGGTCAAGCAGTCCCCACACGTATTTGTTTCTTTACCAAATATTCATTTATTCAAAGTGCTGTAAGATTAACAATTTATTAAATATCTTGCGGTCTCTACTTGGGAGGTATTAAGTATTAAAATAACCTTAAAGACACTCAAACGTTCTTCAAAAGGTGTTCTTTCTCTTTTCACTACACATGACACTTAATCGTTAATGTCATAAAATCTCTTCAAAGAACTAAGGCCACAAGCGCAGCCGATTTTACGAACTCAAATTGTTGTTTTACACGTAGATATGAAAACGTGCTTCAACCCAATATTTACACACGTGTGCACATATATTTGTACTGTAGAATATTCCCCTTAGATCACAGTTCTAGTCTTTCAAATGAATGCTGTTTCTATTATTTTGTTACTTAGTCCTACTCGTTGTAATCTAAAAACTGTGCATTGTTCCAGAAATATCCTATTAATGCTCCTTTGTGTTCTATAATAGATATAGAATTTCTATGCATTACAATGACAAGTAACTGAACTTTAACATTACAATTATTTACACAGACACAGAATTATTCTACACAGGGGCCAAATGCATATTCACTAACTTATTTGACATTGGCGTGGAATAAAACAGGGGTTCTGGTCAGTAATTGACGGATATTACCCCTGATATTGAATATATTTTATTTACACAATTATTTTATACATATTATACATATAATACAATATCTTCAGCATCTTGTTGCATTGTGACCATCAGCCATATAATGAGGAACACTTAGTACAGGACAGCCATCCAAAACAGGTACGAGTTGAAGACAACAAACTTCCGGCACCCCAAATCCTTTGGTACTTTAACGCTTCACTTGGATACGCAAATGGTAACAAGCATTAACTGCATTTTACCCTAACCAATGTCAATGAGACTTATTTTACTACCTAGGGGTTAGGAAGTAAAACCCTGTGTGTGTGTGTGTGTGTTGTTTCTGAATCTGACTGGGCACATGTCTCTCATCTCAGGGGATGTCTGTTTTGTTTTCTCCACTAGAGGGCATCAGGCAGGGGGACGGGTTCAGGACTGACACAGACAAGAGGAAATGGAGAGGACAGTGCGGACCTGGCCGTGCTGGTTGAGGAACATGTGGCTATCGTAGCCCTGAGGGAGACAAGAGTTGGTGGGTCTCTCTGCCCACAGGTGGCACGCTTCGGAATCCGAGGGGCTCCTGCAATACAGACAGTAAAAAGACAAGCTGTAAGAGTGACAAGTTTGTTGTGGCATGAAACTATGCACTCAAGGGTGTAAATTCGTTTTGCATAAGAGTGTCTGCTAAATAATGTATAAACCTCTGGAATAAATGCGTTCACGTGTTAAGATATAGACCTATCCCTAAAGTATGTGCCGAAAAGACAAAGCAAAACGTGAAAATGGAAAATACAGAGGACAATTGAAAGCCATAAAATCCGAAACCAAAGCAAACATGCTGTAATTTAACACCAACAACAGTTAAAGGTTTATGGCGTCGCAGGGTGTTAGAGCTAACAGGCAGTTGTTAGGTGAGGTCCAATGTAAGTTGGGGAGGAGGTCTTCACTGAGGGATGTTCTAGCTTACCTGAGAAGACAGCGGTTTCCTGTGGTGCAGCCTCCGAGACATCTGCCTACATCTATTTCCTGTTGGGACATTAGCAACATAGAGACAAGGCCATCAGCCAACAGCTCACCACAGGCTGAGAACACCAACCAGCCCACCCACCCACCAGTAGATGGAGGGGGGATAGGGCAACAACTTAGCATGTGAAGTGCTTTGATTCGACACCTGCAAGGGCCATTTGTGTTTGGTCTCTTCACACCTTTGGTGAGAGGGGGTGGTGTCAGAAATCTATGGGAATTTCATTAGTTATGTTAGTGTGTTTCTGTCTTCTCTGTCTTCATTCCACGTTAAAACACTATGACACAAATACACTGACAGTAAATATTAAAACAGTTCACTTCACTGTTGAGGTGAAGCCCCTTATAAACCCTAGCCCATGTGAATCTTTCATTTTGCCTACACACCCATGAGAAGGGTTTTATTTTCTCTCCATAGCATTGCTCCAGTTAACTTACACAATTAATTCTAGTCTGACCCACAGGAGAGATTCACTCTTTTCATCTTCCAGGCAAAGACACTCACACGGATACAGCTGATATGCAATATCTTTCCAGTGTTTCTGCGGTCACAAACAGCGCAGTACACGACCCATATCCCCCACATCCTGAAGCAGTTCACACCTGCCATGTCTGTCTGTCTGTGCGGGGCCAACCAGTGGGGAGTGGATTGGATGTGTGGAGTTAAATGTATTAAAGTGGGCCAATTAGCTTCGAAGTCACCATGTGTCTGACACATCCAGATGACTTCTAAGTATTTCTGACAAAGGTGGAATCGCCAACTTCCTAAATGTTCTGATTAAACATCTGACCGTTGTGAAGTTGCCATCTGAGTAGGAGTGCTAATTAAGGATCCTAATTAATATTATAAGGGACAAATGCTAAATCAGCACTCCCCTTTAATGTAATTACTGCTCATAATCTAAAAAGCAACATTGAGTATTCAAATGTTGTTCAGGCATGCATTGTTTATAAATAAAATGTCCATATCATTTCTATATAGAATGAATGCAAAAGACATGTAAAACAACTAGAACGCTATTTTATTTTTCCACCATAAGAAAATTATGAAGGATGCATTGCAAGAGTGTAGTGTCTTGAGTTTGGACAGGGCAGGGCCTTTGTAACTTTTTAAATAATTGTCTACGGAAATGTCTGCTCACCTTGAGTTTCTCCTCTTTCACTCCATCTGCATGATAGACTACTTCATAGTAGTACTCTACATACGGTACTCGATAGCAGCTCTCCTTTAGCTCACAGTCCTCCACCGTCTCAACCAGGTCTACCTTGTTAGGTGTCTTCACCAAGGCAGAGTCAAATTTAGTTGGCACGCACGAGAAGCCATCTGAGACAGAAATTGTAATTACATTTTATTAGGGTTGCTTTCATTTCAAACATGATCATGAACCATTACAATTGTTCAATGTGCTTCCATGTGTCCATTAACTGTCTCTTTTTAAGAGGTTTCTTGCTCAAAATCTCTTCACTGTCATGGGCCCTGTAATTTACCTTTGTGATTAGCCTCCCATTGAATTATCAGTGGCACATTTTTTATTAAGCTATTTTCATATTTGAGTGTGTTGGTTCAGCAGCTATAACAAGAATTATACCATGTATTAAAGCAAGGGCGAAAAAAGGTTGACATTTTACCCGTGGACAGTTATTGGTTATTATGTTCCAGTAAATATAGACCTGTATAAAGGTGGTAATAAACATAAAATAAACAAAAACTTCTCTGGGCTTAATCCCTATGACATACCCTGCATACATTTAAAAGCACATAAATAATTTGAGTAATTTCGAAAATACATTCCCACGCACCTGGAGAACCTTTTAAACTCGCACAGCTTCCCACGTCGATGACGTTCTCGTACGGTGTCTCGAAAAAGTAGGTTTTGAGCGCGGGAACGCGGACACATTGGGTGAGTTTGTTTTCACACTGGCAGTCGTCTATGATCTCCACCTCGCGGGGACCCTCGAACAGCAGCACGCGCTCTACTCTGACGCCGGTCGGAGCACAGTCATGGTTCACCCCGCAGGACGGAGCTTGACCAGAACGCTCGTTATTTGTTGCAGTGGCAGGTTCGCGCACCCTCACCTCGTGTAAAGGTAAAAACAGAAATCATGTCACGACATGTTTTGTTTTTCTTGAACACATGACCAATCATTTTAGATTTAGGTAGATATTAGTAATTTGCAGACCCTGTCACCCGAGCGACCCACAATACTAGTTAGCTACATTATTGAGTCCAGATAGATCACACTTCTTCCATAACAATGTAATAATAATTTATAATTAATAAAAAAAGTTTAGTTTTTATCATATCGAATGTAAAAATGTATTGTATGTGTTCTCCAATAAGGATGCCTAAAATAATTCCTATATTCTTAAGAGTTCCTATATTTATTAAAAGCCAGAGCTTTGGCGCCCTTCTGTGGTGAATGGAGCAACTACCTTTTTACTCCTGAGGTATTCCAACATGGAGGAGTGTTTGGAATATCGTTGCTGTATTCCAGCCTCATGTGATGCTCTGCTAGGTATTACCCCACAATGCGTTCTGCACAGCCCTACATCCACACTCACAGGACTTCCAGCGATGTCTGAGGACATAAAGGACAGAATTTTAATACATTTAATCAATAATACACATTCAAAAATCTCTGTGCAGAGGTATCTTGCACAAGTTTACATGCATTACTGTACATTGTACCCCATAATTAATCAAAGAAAGGCGGTTGAATAAGAGATATTTATATTATATAAAGCTGGAATATTCTGTGTATATTCCTATTCCCAAGAGAAGCCTTGGCTCCCATATAATCGGTATGATACTTTGATAGCAGCGTAGTTACAGGTAAAGTGCCTGTCCACAGCTGTGTGTATGTGGAATGGGACATTACCTGTCTACTGCAGCATGTATGGGGTATGAGACATTACCTGTCCACAGCAGTGTGTATATGGAATGGGACATTACCTGTCTACTGCAGCATGTATGGGGTATGAGACATTACCTGTCCACAGCATTGTGTATATGGAATGGGACAATACCTGTCCATAGCAGTGTGTATGGGGTATGGGACATTACGTGTACAAAGTGGTGTGTTTGGGGAATGGGACAGTGCAGTTATTTTACCTTGGCCGATGTAAACAAAGTGAGTCTGTCTTCTGCAGCAGGCTCTAAGGGCGAACAGGTTCCTGTGCTCCTCATGTTTGGTCAACACAGCCGCCACTGAAGAACATAAACACACAGTTCAACACCTTGTCCAGCTGTCTAAGGTGACAGCAGCATTCCTGACCTGTCAGACCACTGATCTCCTGGAAGTTAGAATATAGTCTCAAGGTAGGAGTGCTGCTCATGGATCAGGCACTCTTTATACACTGAATTTAATCCAAAAGGCAAAGCAGATCCTAGGTCAGTACTTCTAGATGCAGGCTAAGTGGTCATGGCCACCTGTTAATACATGTGACAAACAGTAGGTTCACTAACAACATATATATATATTGCGCACTATTTATAAATGCACACTATTTATGTATTTATTTATATATTACATATATATATATATATATATATATATATAGGCACACTGATTTGTCTTATGTAAACTGCTATGAATGTAATCTCTTTACCAATAGCTAAAACAATTAGAACATTTGACGTGAATCAAGACACTATAACACAACACGTCAAACACAACATATTAACACATTACACAGCAATACAACACAACACGTCACACGCAACCCCACAACACAGACATCCGGCGTACGACACGCATCGCCGCATCACACGGCCGCCCCGTTCTCACGGTCCCGGTGCCTTTCATTCCCCTGCGGCGTCAAACGGGGACTACAAACTGTCCCCGTTGGCCAGAGACGCACGTGGGCCAGGTATCCGTCCGAGCGTCCGTCGCTGAGGGAAACCGAGGAAGAGAAACATGGTCATCGGCACTTACAGGCTCGGTTCAGGGCCAGCAGGATGAGCAGTAGGCAGGGCTGCAGTAAATCCATGGTTAAACGCTCCGTGTGCTTTCTCCTGGTTCCTCCTCACAGCACAGCTGCCCGGGTGGCTAGTTCCTAAAGAGTGACCTGTTGGTCTCCACACCCTCTCTCATTTATATGGGATCAGCCTCATGTCACAAATGTCCCCGACAGCAGCAGGAACATCTCTGCCAGTGGTGTGGAGCGAAGAAATAAAGGGTGAACTAATCAAATTTCCATGCTGAAATGCCCGTGGTGGGACGCGGCTGGGGTGGGGCTGGGCTGGCGGGGGCCTCCGTCCACATCAAAGGCACGATCCTCAGAGTACGGGGACTTCTTTTCATCTCAGTGGGCGGGCCCCAATGGCCGTTGTGTATGATCCGTGGGATCCCATTGGCGAGTGTCTTCATCCGCAGCTTAATTAAGCTTTGAGCCATTAAACTGTTGCTGATTCAAAGGCATTAATCATCTTCTATCTCACAGGGAAGGTGTTTAGCACCTGGACTTAAAACAGAAACCCGGCCAAAGCACATAAACGGGATCAGCATGGGGCAGAACGGAGTCTGTCTTTAGATAAAGAGTGACGCCTTTGTGTTTATTCATCATCCAGCCAAATGGTCAGTGTCTTCCCCGGGTGTTTGGATCTCAGGGCAGCCTGCCATCTTCCATCACGCCCTCCCTGTCCTTACTCTGGTTTTCTCTCTGAGCAAGAGGCATTTTGGGTGGAAAATAAATTAAAAGTTTGACAGATGTTGTTAAACATTTGGTAAAGGCTTAGTCGCAATTTATTTCAGAAAATTATTTGGTTGTGGCACCCAAATTCCAAAACGTAAAAGACACATTTGTCTTTCTCTGAAAACTTTTTAGAACTCATAGAACATAGTAATGCCATAGACCTCTGTAGTAATTCCACAGAACTCCATTGTGATGCCATAGAACTCCATAGTAATGCCAAAAGAACTCCATACTAATCCCATAGTATTCCATAGTCATGTCCATGGATGGTCTTCGGTCCATTTGTATCTTTGTTTTGTGGCCAAATTAAGTCTATGAAAGTAAAAGCAATGTGTGTGTATTGTTGTGTGTTAGTTGTCATCTTGATGTTGATCCCATAAGCCTGTGTATTAAGACATTCATTATTCTTTGAAGTGTTTGATTTGTTTGATGTGTCTGTCCTAATCCTCTCCTGTCTCACCTGGATCATTGGATCAACATCAGGTGGCTGGGGTCACACCTTAACACAGATCAGACACCCTAATTAGAACGACGCCCAACTGTAGTTTCTATTGGAATTGTGACCCTTCATCAGGGCACACGGAATAACACATTTTCATGTTTGACCAAAATTAACACTAATCCCACAATGATTAGAGGAGAATTATTAATTTGGTCCTCTGTACAGGACATCAGGACCCAGAAATAAAGAATAGTGAAAATGTCCTTTACAGAGGACAAAATGAAATGGCCGAGTCTCAGGAGGATATATAAGGTTGAATGCGTTGTGAGCACAATACGTTTCTTTTGAATACAAAGAAATGAAAGATACTAACAACAACTCAGTACCTTGTCGTCGTGTGCTCTACTTCAGTAGATAGGCATCATATCTGTATTGGGTACCAGAACAATTACAGGTCTTTAGATAACAAAGTTCTATATATTCAGTCATCATTGTCAGAATGCACTTGGGGCAGTATGGTAGCCTTGTCTTTAAGAGCGTCTGACCGGTAGTGTTACTAGATAACAAGACAACCCCCAAAACTGAACAAATAAAACTTTCGTTACGGTAGAAAACTTTAGATCTGCTTGCGTCAAATCCCCCATATTTTAATTTCACCCAATTGAACTCTATCCCATCCATGAATATCCACACTGTCCACAGGTGGCGCTGTAGGACTGTCTTCCAGAAGATGGGTTGCTTGTTTATGTATCACTATTGCCTCACAATCTATCTTGTTAAAGCCAATCAAACTATCTTGTCATCTATCCCATTATTATTTTCTTTACAAAACAGTTGTGGGACAAGTCGCACCCTATCAACTATGTTCTGTTCACACTTACAGTGCTACATGCAGAAGTGTATCCCTTTTGCACATTTAAACACTAAACACGGTTCACTAACACACAGTGATCCTATTTCTGTGTGGACCCCTGATTACTTATAATAAATACGGCCTGCCTGTGTGTCTGCTGTGTATAATCCCATTGCATGTGCTGGTTGATTTAGTGTCTGACTGGCCAGGGATTAGGTATTCAGGATTATTGTCACATAGCCTCCACTGCAGAATGGATACCATCACATGCAGCTCGTGCTAACTGAACAGCGACTGACTGACTGGCACCACTGACCCACTCTCAGCCACCCGGCTAGCAGAGATCTAATAATAATAATACTAATACTTATAATAATGATAATGATAATGATAATGATAATGATGAAAATGATAATGATGATAATGATCATGATGATCATGATAATATTAATAGAAATGCATTATATTTATATTATAATGCTTTTCAGGGACCCAAAGACGCTGTACCAGAATGAACAAGGAACCAAACAAACAACATAAATAAATAAACAAAAGAAAAAAGAGAATATGATAGTGCCTAGCTAGGGAAAGGCAAATCTGTCACGGTCCTGTTGGTATCTCGACTTCGGTCTGGCCGAATGTGCATTCACACCTATCCTCGTGGTTTATGTATGGCCTACGTAGTTATCTGAAATCTGTCCCATGACATCATCACCTCTCGGCTAATCTCGGCAACAGGCCCTCCGTCCATCGGAGGTTGAACGTTCTCCAGTAGGGACCCTGACAGGTCTGACCCAACCCGCTGACCCAACCCGCTACCTAGTTGCCTGTCTGCCCGGCATTGTGTGTATTTATGTACAGGCCACTTCACCCTACACCTCTCCAGTGACCTGGGCAAAGCCTCACGTGTTTTCATACCTTGTACCAGGAGAGCGGATGATTCATGCAGCCTGTCATGAGTAATGTAGAGGACGCACATGTAGACCAGGGGACAGCAGGCTCACAGCTCTGGTCCTGCATGTCAAGGTATTTTCCATGGTATCTGGGTCAGCGGTTTGTGATGACTTGCATGTTGTCTGCCAAAGTGACCTTGTCACAAAACCTGTCGGGCCACACGTGTTTTCATACCTTATGTAGCATCTATGATTCATTTTGCCTGTGGCAGGTGTCCCCAGATAGCTCAGTGGTACCACTCCTAAAACGTCCCGGATCTGACCACTGAAGACTTCAGGTTTTGTTCCCGACCACTCCCATTAAGCCACTTTGAAATTCTTTGTGAGATATGAGCTCAAGTTGTATTTAAGCTACTGTGAAGGCGCCGCTAACATTCAAGTGCCAGTGATGATTTCTTACCAAGGATTAAGAGAGAAATTCACAGAATTATACCGGTCGAAAGAGATTATTTGACAGGATTAGTATAATAAATTGTCCCATGGATGTAGCACAGCCTCCGATTCCAAACCCCAAATAATCTCACCCATGCTTTTCTGTGGCTGAATCACGCCTGACCAGGCAGTCGGGACGGGTCAGGCCTAGCGGTCAAATACCCTTTTGGAGAATGTTCTGCCTCAGTGGGAGGAGCCGGAGGGAATTATAGGTCTTGACATAGCAGAGAGGCACTGTCTTGCTGAAAGCTCTACCTGACAGGGCAGACCAACGCACGGAGGGGCGGAAGAGGGGAGAATTACTGGGTTCACTGAACGGTTTGTCCATTATTATCCACTACTGCTTTGTCGTCTGACTAAGAGACACATGAATGAAAATGCCTAGAATATGTTGTTGACGAATCCATGAAAATTGTCTCCAGTTGCATTCCACCTGTGTGTGAAGAGGATTTCCCAAGTCCACAGTGGTCCGAACAAGGGAAAATTACTACTACTGAAATGATGTCAGTTACTGAGTGTTAGGAACGATGGGTCAGTCTCTGAGTGTTAGCATCCATGGGTCAGTCTCTGAGTGTTAGGAACGATAGGTCAGTTACTGAGTGTTAGGAACGTCTAGGTACCTTGTCTTTCCTTCTAGGGTAGCACACACAACCCATCAGATATGTTACAGAACCAGAGGAAAAGCCTTAGAGCTGTGAGGAGTAGCAGAGCAGCCACTAATGAGAGTGGGCCATGTAAGTACACACTTGGTTAACATCTTTTATTTATTTCGTTATTAATATAAATGCATTTTGTGCAATAGAATTGTCTCTTGTCGTATTTTCTCTTTTTGTTCAACAATGACAGGGTCTCATGACCATCACAATCTTAGTGGTTAATATCAAATGTCTATTTCACCCTCACTGAGCAATGTCATGATACGCTGATGCAGCAAATAACTTTGGGTGCCGTTACAGTTTATAATTAGGCATAGTTCTACAATTATTTAACAGTAGCTAAAGCAAAAAGAAACCTGTACTTAGCCAGTACTTAGCCCTGAACATTCAGTGAAAAAAAAACACAACACTATTTGGGAGTCTTTTGGCCTTTGTTTTCATGTAATAATGTTTCTCTTTGTCCCGTGCGTCTTAGGGAACGATGCTCAGCACACCAAACCTCTAAGATGTGGAGACTTGAAGGACGGGCGAAATGAGGAGAACATCAAGGAGAACCTTAAAGGCAACCAGCTTAGGTCTGGTGGAGACGAGGTCGGGGAGGTTGAGCAGGAGAAGCCGATAAGACACAGCGTGTTTGAGAATGCGGTCTACAACCTGGCACACACTGAAAAAGTTCTGAATGACCTGACATTTGGTAGGAGGATATCCTTCTACGAGCTGAAAGGGGAGATCGGCTGTGGAAACTTCTCCCAGGTCAAACTGGGCATCCACGACCTGACCAAAGGTGACTGTAAAGCCCTCTACCAGGCAACTGTACTGGTACTACTCCGTACTATAAATACACATCACATTGACAGTTTAGCTTTTGTCTATCTTGGAACAATGCCTATGTATGTAATATGTTACCTTATCAATCCAGTGCTTTGTGAGTTTGTAGTTTCTCCAGCATGTTCCTGTCCCTGGGGGGCTCACTAGCAAGTAATCGACAGGCACCTACACAGTACGGCACAGAAAGCCAGGAAGAGACACTTATTCAGGTTAATCCATAATGTGGGAAAACAATGGCCATAATCTCATCAGACTATCGCTAATCCCTGTAGATTGCCGGGAGCCTGTTGCACATTTCTTTTACTATTTTGAGGATTGAGAACGACAGCCCGTTTCAGAAAAGCTGAAGAGATCAGGAGAAACAAAAGGGCTTACTGAAATCTCAATTGTACATGTGATAACCTTAACTGATCACCTGATCTGACTGTCTGCCTGTCACTTTCTCCCCCCCATCTCTCCCTCTCTCCACTTCTCTACGATTCTGTTGCCCAGAGAGAGTGGCAGTAAAGATCCTAGATAAAGTCAAACTGGACAAGAGATCCCACACGTTGTTTGCCTCAGAAATCGGCTGCATGGAAAGGCTGTCTCACCCCAACATAGTGTATCTGTATGAGGTGGTTGAGACGTTTAGACACCTGTACCTGGTGATGGAGTACGCCGGCGGAGGAGACCTGTTCTCTCGTATCACCACCAGGGGGAGACTCTCAGACCTGGAGAGCAAACTCGTCTTCCACCAGATACTGGCGGCAGTTCAACACATGGTGTGTACCTGTCTTAAGCACTTAAATACAGACGCTGCCCATTCCACACCAGGCTGTACTTGGGACTCCAGAAATGCTGAGGTCCTACTGAGTGGCAGTAATCCCAACATCTGGCCAAATATATTTTGCCCTTTGCTGACTTGAATCAATACAAGGCGGTTGCATGATTAACAATGAAACTTGAACAACGTTTGTGGGAGAAAGAGGCCGTCAATTTGGGAAAAATATACCCTTTGTGCCAAGTGCCTTTCTGGACATCTCTGCAAGAGTTTTTTAAACGATAGTCACGTTTTATTACATGCGAGGGGTAGGTTGTGAATCTTTTTAAATAAAAATAAATTGCCAGAAGGAGCATATATATCTATGTGATATTATTATGTAGTATTGTTTCCATGAAAATATCAAATATCAAATATCAAAATGCCTAAAAGCTGGGAACAGACAGGTACAAGTGAGATTTCCCTCTAAAGCACACATTCCCATAATATCTAATTGACAACAAAATCATTATATTGGTCCCTTCAGTTTCCACTGATCTTCGTAGGTTTGATTGAAATGTATTGGCTCTATTTTCCCTCATGTATTGGCTCTATTTTAGCCTTGTTTGGCTGTATCCTTTAATTTTCCTTGGTGTCAGTCAAGAAAGGAAACTCAGGGTCAGTGTATTCATACAAGGGAATGGCTTTCACAAATTATAATTCTACCCTTGGTATTCAGTAACACACAGTTATCTGTCAATATATCGTGGATTGAGACTCAATGTAAATGCAGTGACACTGAGGTAGCTTTTTTCTTATCACCTCTGGTTAAGTTTGTCTAGCATGGATGTTAGCGGGGATCCGAATCACTTTGACGTCGGGAACCGAAACTAGAATACAAGAAGGTTTCCATTGAAACCAATTGGGTTCAAAGCGTAATGTCAGCTAGCCAGGAAACCAGCCGTTCGAGCCAGCAAACCAGTCATTGCTAAAAGATAAATTTCATGAAACCAAGCTCGCCGTGTGTCAGCCTGGCTTCACCTAGCAACACACAAGCCATCAACCCGTCATCCCCGATGGCCGACACAGGGCCAATTCCACGTATAGTAAAACATACTGACTAGAGGGACCTCCGTTGACACACATGGCGAGTTCCTGTAGGACGACGTGTCAAGGAATCTCTCTTGATGTTACAAGCCTTGTTCTTGTTGTCTTCCAGCATGACAACAACATAGTGCACAGGGACCTGAAGGCTGAGAACGTGTTCTACACAGCGGCCTACGGCATCAAGGTGGGCGACTTTGGCTTCAGCACCCGCTTGCGACCCGGCGACGTCCTCACCGACTTCTGCGGATCCCCTCCCTACGCCGCCCCGGAGCTCTTCAAGGACCGGGGCTACCTGGGCCGGTCCGCCGACGTCTGGGCCCTGGGCGTATTACTGTACTTCATGAGCACCGCCACGCTGCCTTTCAACGCCGCCAACCTCAGTAGGCTGAAGGCCTGCATCCTGCTGGGCTCCTACACCCTCCCGGCCTACGTGTCAGAACCCTGCCAGCAGGTCATCCAGGGGATCTTGAGGCCCGTCCCTACGGACCGCCTCAGCCCGACCCACATTATGACCTCCGCTTGGCTTAAAGGTGTCGGATATCCACGGGTGTACCCCTCCACCCGGCGGACGCCCGCCCACCTGGCTGAGCCTGCACGGGTACTGGGGACTGAGGAACTGAGCGTGAAGATGGCCCTGGAGGATCTGGGCATTACAGAGAGCCATTTAGTTAACAACGCCGGTCAGGACCTGAGGAGCCCTGTGACGGGAACGTACAGGATCTTACTGCACCGTATCCAGAAGAGAAAGACAGCGGAGGCCGTGGGAAACAGTGCTGTCTGTCCCAAAGACTTCCAGATGAAGAGACGCTGGAGCGAGGGGAATCTGATAAAACCCTCCGCTGTGTGCGTTGTCATGTAGAGGGTGGAGGTTATCAGTCGTGGTGGTACGGTGTGTCACCATGGGAATCAGCTAAGCAGTTTCAGTTTGAGTTATCAAATATTTCACTAACGAATAGGCTTCTTTGTTGTTTGTTTTCCCGAGGCAGCAGTGTTCAAGGCATCGAACTGCAGCAGTAAGCCCAGTGGTTAAGGCATCGAACTACAGCAGTAAGCCCAGTGGTTAAGGCATCGAACTACAGCAGTAAGCCCAGTGGTTAAGGCATCGAACTACAGCAGTAAGCCC
>JACXGK010001108.1:0-41098 GCA_016801125.1 Novumbra hubbsi | reverse complement strand
GTTAAGGCATCGAACTTCAGCTAAAAGATTTAGCCACATTGAATCCCACTCTGCAATTGTATATTAACGGAGATGTTTTATATTATTTGTACCTCTTTTTTGGGAGAGTTATTTGTTATATATCATGTGTTCTATTATTTGTGTTAAAGTACTTTTTTCACATTAAAGGAATATAATAATCACAAGTTATATTTTGTTGTTTACAATATCTACGATACAAAGAGTGTCAGCGGTTGTGGTGAGTCAAGATCATGCAATGTATTTACATGTTGTTCATTTACTGAAGTGAGCAATGAAAAGGTCCTTTAAAACTATGTATTACAATGTAATATAGGTACAATCATTCAATCTTCCAGTGAAACAGAGCTGTTCTCCCATGCCTCTGCTGATGCCCTGCAAAGTCCTGCTGATCCAGTTACTCCAGCTACTCCACGTCCTCAGGGGTAGTTTATCCTCTGTTTTTCTTTTTCTCTTTGCAATGGTGTGGGCCTCAATAAACACATCTCCTCCCAGAAAGATCAGAAAAATAAGCAGAGCTCCCAAAAATCCATTCAGATGATGGACTGAGATGTTTGATGTTGTTATAGCCGTCTAACACCTAATCACTATCCATATAGCTTTGTTTGTGTTTTTATGCTGTTCACACGTTTGTGCGTTTATCCTAGCTAATTGTCCATTCAGTTCAGGCACCACGCTACTCACTCCAGGAAGTGGAACAGAGAATGTGCACACAAACGTTGATGTTCATTATTAAAACACAGTATGTTTTTATTATAAACACAAGTATTTATACATTGGGCTAATAAGACAGTAACATCTCTCTCTTTCTCTTTTCTCACACATTGGTTCTTAGTAACTAATGTGGCACTAATATCTAAAGAGAATTTCAGCAGCAAGTCTATATATTATTGTCTTTGTTATGGGTGTAGAGTGTCGACAAGACATGTCAGACAATCATTTATACTTGAATTAATATCACCTTTCAGTGCCCCCAGTGCCAACACCCTAAGGCCTTACTTTAATCCTTAACACATATTTATTTTCAGTGCCGCCAATGCCAAAACCATAAAGCCTTACTTTAATGCTCAACACGTATTACCTTCAGCAATTATTACTGTGACAATTTAATCTTTTTTCCTTCCACCGTCTCTCCTCCTTACCATGAGAAGTAAATCTAATTATATTAAGTCAGACAGTCAGACCGCTAGTCTTAAATTATCCCCAGCTGTACCAAACCAAATGCTATCTTAGAAGCAAGTAGAAATAATGTGTGAATGAATACAATATGTAATTTGGACAGCGACTCAAGTTTGTGAAATTCTTTTGGAGTGATCATTTTCCAATTTTCCAACTGATAACAGGCATACATTTAGATGTCGCTCTGACCAGAGCCATTTACTAAAATGTATATGTTTGCCAAGAAAGCATTCCTTGGAACGAGGCTAGTCCTGTCTAGATTTAAATGTTTTAGGATGCGAAATTTGAGTGCACAAGATAAGAATTTCCTCTGCTTCATAGACTAACTGCTGTACTTTGTAATCTCTTTATAAGTGGCAATGAATGGCCAATGAATACACTTTAACTGCGTTAAATAATTTTTAGAGACCAAGTAGTGGATGATAATGGAAATGATCATAGTGCAAGGGAAATTAGTTGTGGAGTACCACAGGGAAGAATGCTTGCCCCACTTCTACCTGTGTACTAGCCATATCAATCCGCCTGCTCTCATGCACCTTTTTATTCCAATATTGGTAACTGGTCTTCATATAAAAAAAATCCTCTTCAACTTATAAAAACTGATTCAATGTCATTTAATTAATGTGTTTATTGTAGGTACCCTGGTGTTAGGGTAAATTTAGTTACACAAAACAAAACTTTGTGTAAGTGTCTGCTACCTCATCCCAGGAATGACAGTAAATTATTTAAAAGGAGAGTTAAATATAAAACATTTTAAATTATTTCCTTTGCCACATATAAGCAAACAAAATTAATTAAAAATAATTTATTCTACTATATTTTTTAATACCTAACTTAAAAATAAAAAATAAAATATATAACATAAAATAATAAAAATATAAAATGTAAAATAAATATAAAATAAAAACAAATAATAATTATATTATACTATATAATAATATAAAAATGTGAATCAAATTTGCAAGGATTTTGAACAACACACATTCACATGAGAGCGGCCCAGCACGGCTGAGCGTAACCTTAACCCTAACACTAACCCTAACCTTAACCTTAACCCTAACCCCGTAGCTGGATAACAGGGACGCGTGACTGGTCCCAAAAATCACAGAACAGCACTGAATGTTGATTACTCCAAATTGTTTAAAATAATGTGTTTTATCAAGCAGCCTAGGATAGTAAGAATATATATTAAATATCATTATAGCCATGTTTCCCCCAATTTGTATTGTTTTCTGCATTTAAACCACACAATATATAGTGGTATTTTTGCTCCTGTGTGTCACTCTCAATAGCCTACCCTTATTTTGTGTCTGATCGGTATATACCAATGTAAACTGAAATGGCATAGAACTTGATATGAAATAATTAACCTACTCACTTTTGTTTACTCTCTGTATCAATGTGTAAAAAGGTCCAAAGTACAATTTCTTTGGCTGCTCAACTTCCAACTCAGTGGCTTTTTCAGGACACATACATCATATCATATACATATCTCTGTACCAGATTTTGTGCCTATCAAAAAAAAAAAAGGCCGCATTTTCAGTGTAACTATGCACCACCTCTGCTATTTGGGCTAAATCTATTGTTTCTCAAGCCTCAGAGCAAAGCTTCAAAAAGTAAAGGGATTGTTTTCATCTTAAAGTAGTTTAAGTTTTTGTGGTGTCAATGACTAGAAACAATCAATCTAAAAGTCAGCCAGCCAAGTCAAACAGCATAACTTCCAGTTAGATACTATCCCAACAAGCATGTCGGTTGTCACTGTCAAACTGGAGTCCAAGGAAACAGAAATATTCTGTGCATTCCAAATGGTGCCCTATCCTGTTGGGGGATCATTGGGCTCTAGTAAAACCTAGTGCACTATCTCGGGAATTGGATGCCGTTTGTAATCCGTTATCATACTTTACAGACCTTCTGGTACTGGAATAAGACAGCATGACAATGGTTGTGAATGGGCATGCTGCAGCCTGGTGAGAAAACACTGCATGGGATCTTTGAGACCATGATAGATATTTTAGTTGTCACAGTTGTTAATCAAATCAATCAGTAGGGTAGAATGTTCAACGGCACAACAACCCAAAGCTAGTCTAGCCTTGCGATTCATATCTTATACTGTGATAAATATTTGGCACCAAACAAAAAGAAGGTTGGTAAGAATACTTTTATTAATAATATAGATATATGTATATAATTAAAAACCCTGAACAATGTTTTTATTAAACTAAATAAGAACAATATATTGAACGGTAAACTGTCAATCAATATTGTGTTCCAAAATGCAATACTGTCAGATTGGATTAATGTAATTTTAGCACAATAAAAGTCATCAATATTTAGGCTATATACTATTTTTATTTCTTAATATTGTTGTTATTTTACATTGTGTGTTTTGCTGCAACTTTCGTAAAAGAACAGACACTATATTACATTTTGTTTCTTTCCTGTTTGCCTCACATTCCTCCTCACACATCACACAGTGGCTCTCAGAAGTATTTGGGGGGTAAATATTTTTGAGCGAGAGTTAAAGTTAAAAAGTAATTGTATAAAAATATGCTGCGTTTTCAGTGCACTGAAGCCTCAAACACTGTTTTCCTCATGCATTTTCCAAAACACCAATATTCAAATTGAAGAACCACTTGTTTGAGATGATCTCTATTTCATTCTGAAAGACCCTTGCTGCACATACCATACCTCCAAGATAATGCACTATATAGAAGATAATGCACTATATTGAAGATTAATGCTCTATATTGAAGATAAAGTGCCATTTGCGAGCATACGGAATGTCCACTAACAATATTTTCTCCTTGATCACTTCGCCAAAAATAAAAAGTCAAAGTGTGAAGGTCTAAAGAATCCTAAATAAGATTAAAAAATATCTATTCTGTTTTTACTAAAGATGTCATACAAACAATTTCTGTGAACTTAATAAAACTCATAAACATTCAAGACAACAGAGAGAAACTCAATAAAACATTTTTATTTGCAAGAATATACAGACATAGCGTGAGAAATTGGCATTTGAAGTAAAAAAATAAACAATAGGAAAAAACTGAAAAAAGACAGGTTTCACTTAAACATTGTATGTCACTTTTAAGTAAGGACCTCTATGTTTTAACTATCTTTATATAGATTGAATGCTAAAATCAATTACAAAAAGTGTATGAAAATATACATATCGCTCTCATAACAACCCACACCCCCCAACACACACACACACACACACACTTATTCTACAAGCTTGTTATACTGTGAAAACATTTTGAATGGGTGGGCAGCAGGTGTCAACAGGGGATGCAGAAATACACTGTAAGTGCGCATCATAATAGGCAGGTCTCTGTGGAAGCATCTAATGTCTTCATGCAGTAGAGAAAAGATACCCATCAAACAAGACACGGTTCAAAAGGACTTGCGACTGCAGGTGATTGAGTAAAGGATTATACGGTCTGGATGGCAGGTCTTCTAGCCTCTCAGCCTCTTTGGCCTCTGCGTGAGCTGTTCAAAGATATTGGCTTCAGTGGATCAGTCAATCAATGGATGAATCCAGTTCGGATTTTAGAAGTTCTTACCTTTTTTTTATTCCTGGACTGAACCATTAGAATCACTCGCTCCACCCACTTCTCATCGGGGTTGGCACAGAACACCTTGCCTTTCTTTAAGGTGAACCTGGTATGGAAAATCATTTTGAGAAAAGGTTTTGGACTGAACCCTAATCACAAGGACTGATCTGCTGACATCATTTTTGTTTTATAAATGCATTCCCGGGCTATGCAGTGGTTGATGTCCCTGACACTAAATGTACATTTTTTCTGCTTATCCGTCATTCTTTGCACGGCACGTTCACTGCTACTACGTTGTCTTGTGTTTGGTCTACACTTACACTACAGCAGGGATATTGCAGCCGCCGTCTGTCTCCTGCATCCTGTAGTTCATTACCATCTTCTTAGAATGCTTCGTTAATTCCCGCGCATACTTCAGACAGCAGTCTTCGTATGATCCTGTTGCCACAGAGAATATCACAGCTTGACATCCGTGTTTGTAATGTAACGGTTGCATTTTAATTTGCATTCTCTAGTTAAAGGCGTACCCTTCTCATACTTGGCAAAATGTATGATTTTAGTTACATTGAGAAAAAATACACCAAATTGGGTATTTTTTTTTTAATATCCAAATATATTGTTTTCACAGCTGGTTCATTAATGCTCTGGGTGGGGAGAGCTGTTTAAAATGCAAACAACTGTTGCTGTAAATCTGCAGACTTCCACAAGGTGGAAGCAAATAAGGCAAATATCGCTTAACACAACATTTATTGCAATGTAGAATCACAAACGCAAGGGCTAGATAAAACAAAAAAAATAGAACGCTGGGTGCGGCTGAATTTATGGGTACCGGTGCCGATCTGCAGTGTGAAAGACAATCTGATGTTTGTGTTTGCCTTTTATCTTCCTGGTGAAAGGCTGTATGAAGAGTGTAGTGTGATAACCGACCCAAGTTCATCACATTCATACAAACTGTACCTTGTGCCAGGGTAAAGCATAGACCAGCCAGGGTGAGAAAGAACAGGAAGCTAAACCGCATGGCTAAATCTGTTGCTGTGACTTTTGGATGAGGTCCTGTGTCTGCAGAGTGGAATCAAACCCTGCAGGAATAACCTTTAGTCACTACCTGTGTTTCCAACAGTCATACGTTTCACTGCCGCACTAGGTTTTAAGTGTCGAACTTTCAACACCCTTTTAGCAGTAACAAAACTATCCCTATGTATTCAGGATTTGCATTGGCAGTACACAATATATTCAGTTCTGGTACACTTTCTGGTTTCATTCTTTTCTTTCAAATGTTCAAACAGAGCCAATGTAAACTAATTTAAATATGCACATTTATATAGATGTATATATATATATATATATATATATAGCGAGAGAGAGAGAGAGAGAGTATATACCAATGTTTCATAAAAAAAAAATGTTTACGTCAGAATCTACGAAAGATTCACAGACAAAACGTATTAACCAAATACATTGCATTTAAATGCAAGTGTAAAGTACCACATGATACAATTATGACGTCAAATAATAAAACTTAATCGAACTTAGTCGGCAGGCTTACTCACACAGCGATGTCTTTAGTGCTGCCGGTTCCTTGATTATGCTGGTAGTGAAGGGAATGTGGTAGTCAGTCTCACAGTGACAGAGCGTTGGTTATATTGCTCTACCTGAGCCACACCCCTTTCGCACCTAATTCAATTTTATTAATGTTATTGTTAAAAATGTAATAGGATCCCGGGGTCCAAACAGAAATCCATAGTTAGAAACGTACACGACATGTATCATACAAATGTTGATTGAATACACAATTTAAAATGTGTTACACGTACTGGTGTGTGTATGTCTCTTTACAGTTATTGTTGTGCATTTTATCTGTTATTTTTTATCTGACTTTATCAATAGCCTGGGTTACTTGAGAGGTCATATTTAGTACTGTTTCCTTACCGTCTGGACTCTGGACTGTGAAGTGAAATCAGGTGCCTTGTGTATAAACGAAGGGTGTCGGAGCTGTGTGTTAACTAACTGAACAAATAGCTTGGTGCCTTTAACAGCATCTATCATAAAGACAAGTGGTGATATAGTTCATCTTTTGATTTTGGTAACAATGATTAACACTAGGCTATTTTGTTCAAATTCTTGGCAAATAATGTATGGGATCTTGCAAAATCTGGGCATTCTCCTGCCAAATCGTGATTATACTTTCGACATGCTTGTCTTTTAACAGGGCCAACTTTAAGGCATTGCCCAAATAATCTGAAAGGACAGCTCATGATTGATCGGGGTTATTTAAGTTGGGCCCATTCAAAGTCAAGTATACTATGCAAAATGAAATTGTAATCATTTCATTCTAGTTTTCAATGTGCGTGCAAATTGACATTTTGTTATTACAGTTCTGGTTTCAACATATGTTTTTATGTTCTCCAAATAGTTTGTGATAATCTACAGAAGGATAAAGTATAGGGCAAAGGTAATCTAAAATCCTGTGTGACAGTTCAAAGAAAAACAAATGTGTTGAAACTTGCCTGGCATAGCTAATCTGGCCCTTGATTAGTAGTTTGAGGCAAGTTGTGTCAGATAATACTTTCAGGAGAACATGTGCAAATATGCATCTGAAGAAGTATATCCTTCATATTCAGCAAAAATAATTTCTGTCAGCAAAATGCATCTAGGGGGCTTTTCTCTTGTATAATAATAATTATTCACATTTGTAAAGCACTTTTCTTTACAAAGGAGTAATCACAGAGTGCATAGTACCTATTCCTAAAATGATTCTTAAATTGTAGAAAGGCTTTGTTGCTTCTACTTTGGGTTGTTTTATTCAGGTAGTTCCACTAATCTTAACCTGTAACCAGGAGTTGAACAGAGAGAGATGTCTCAGTGTCATAATTGTTCTATTATAAAGCCATAAAATCTCATTGTATAACCATGACTTTGACCCCCTATCTTCCTTTGCGCAGAGAGACAGGAAAGCACAGAAAAAACTGGCTTCTACACATAATTGATTAAAACATTGATTGTGATTAATTGTGAATGTGCTCATTACTCACAAAATATATGTCAATATAAAGTGCTTTGTGCCCATAAACCATTTACCCTCTGGCCTATCAGGTTCTGACAGCTGCAAAAGGCTCTCACACATTAAGCAATGCCTGACTACCAAATAGCATCCTATTCCCTTTAGAGTGCACTGCGCATGACCAAAGAAGAGATATTGTGCATCTGGGAAGCACACTAAGTAAGTCTAAATATCAGTAAAGAGCTTCTGTCTTTGAAAGAGGTCTTCTTCTCTGTTTGGCCTGTCAGCTCCTCTTTCCTCCTAAAAGCTGGTTCTATGGTTTTTTAGCTCTTTAAACCACCGATATTGATGGAAAAGTGTCAGCTCTGAGTAGACAGGACACCTAATAGCGTTGTTTAGTGTTGACACTATGTCACTTTCACAATCACGTTGAGTCTCAAATAACACCCTATTCCTTATGTAGTGCCTTGCTTTTCTCAAAGGTTTCACAGGAATTGGGTTCTGTTTGGGATGCAACCAAACTATTCAATGACCCCGTGAGCAAAGTCAATATGTCTCTGCTGTCTCTTTTGCATGCCCTCTGGAAATAAATCTTGTCAGTGGTTTGGGGTGTTTTGCTTCTGCTTGTTGTGTAGCTAACGCAATCTTACTTTGTTGAAAGGCAATGGTTTCCCTTGACAGAATATGAAAGTAGGCTGCTGAAATGCATAGTCTGTGACCACTGGAACAATGCTCAACAAAACACAGTCTTCTACAGTGGCGTTTGATGAGTGGAGTGAATATATAGTAAAGTATCTGAGAACATTCATCCATGAAGAACCTCTCCAGATTCCTCAGAGTGCTTCATGCTTGCTTGTGGACTCTCTTCTTCCGTTCACCTCACTGGTTTTCAATGGAGTTTAAGTCAGGGTTTCATGGGTGCATATACAGCTCTGGAAAAAAAATAATAGACCATTGCACCTTTTTCTTCCTTTTCCAATAAAATTGAAAAGGAAAGTTTTGAGATAAGAACCGAAGAGCTCAATTTGCAGCGGTCTCCTAAATTTAACCTAAATTGAAAAGGAAGGCTTTGAACCCTACTCAAAGCTTTTCATTTCTACTTTTTTGAAAAGAAAGAAAACAGTGCAGTGGTCTCTTGATTTTTTTCAGAGCTATATGTGTGGATCTGGAGGAACACTTTGGATAATTGAACAGCTAGAATTGAATGGCCCTTCAGTTTTAGCTTCCTAAACATCACACAGATGTGTCTTCAGAACAAAATTTGGGTTAATGAGATTAAGTGGGGTTAATATGGGGATTAGATTACTAAACCATGGGATCTGCACCTCCTTGATGTTTTTGCTTTCAAATGCTACAGTTTGCTTATTTAATCATCTGTCATCAGTGATTAAAATATAGTACATCCTGGCACAAATATAAAATGGTGCACAACGTTCCATTTCCTGATTATGTTTTCATAGTTACTGAACCTGATCAATCAAGGCCACTGCACTTTACCAATGGCTTAGTAATAGATACCATTAAGACTTCAAAGAGATGATTTGCCACTGCCAAGTGGAAGAAGACTGCATAACAAATAACAACTTATTCCCTTTGTGCCCTGGTCACAAGTCTGTTACAGTCCACTACAATAGGAATAGGGTGCCATTTGGGACAAAAAGTATTTTATAGGCTTTATAGTCTTTTCCAAATACAGGTCGTGTATTATATACTATGTCATGCAAGTGCCAATTTATGTCCCATATTACCAAAGCCACTTTTTTCCAACTTTGAAATTCATGGCTACCTGAGGTATAAAAGTGATTGTATTTATAGATAATTCACATATAAACAGACACACAATTGAGGTTTAAATAAAGATAAAGATATCTAGTCCACACAAAATATCACAAAAGTCTACATATGCATATTTAAGGAAGGAATGGGTGTTCTCCCTTGAATTTTAAAACATAAGAGCTTTATATTTTTTCCAGAGCATTTAGCCAAAATAGGATGAGTCATGTTTTCTTATGCATTTTCAGTTGTATTTAAAATCAAAATTGAATGTCATTGTACGCAACCCCATCTAGTGGTGGATCTGTTTTTCATCTGCGTCCTTCTGTTTCAGTAAATTATATAATTATACATTCTGTACACCAGTGGTAGTCAGTGGTAGACAAGTTATTTTTAGATTGTTGTGATCATGCAGCATGCATGGCATGATATCTCGTATCTGAACCGCTAAGTGTGTTAAAGGCCCATAGACTATTAAAATAAAAGCTAATAAGGTCTAATAAATACACTTATGGTTGCATTAAAGGTAAATATTGAAAATAGTAAATAGTTCCGATAGTTTAATTAGAAGTAGAATTCTATGCATATACACTGATTAGACCTTCTGTGAGCTTTGTTTCGGCCCAGATGTATTTTGCGCGGTGGGTTGTGGGTGTGAGCATAGAAGTAAAATGGCGGATTTGGCAAACGAAGGTGAGCAGTGGTCGTGTCAGGAAACAATACAAAAACTGTTGAATTCTCTGCATCACATTTGGAGTCTATTTACATTAAATTGTAAACTAATGTAGGGATTGATAGCATTATAAATAGAATTATGTATCGACATTTTGTTTCACGCCTGCAGCATACGGAAGAACACAGCGGTAGCTTTCATTAGCTAGCGAGACAGCCACAGCTAGGTAGCATTGACTATTTAGGCGGGGATGGGAAGCTGGTTAACGTTGGCTAGCTAGCTAAAATATATAGATATATTTTTTTTTTGGCTCTGTTGCTATATTGATTTTTCTGCGAAAGCTCGTAAACATGTGTTTACTACCTTGCTAATTGGGTGTAGGGGGTCCTAATGTGAACGTCAGACCTAGCGCGAGCCAGGTATTAAACGCGGAGATACGGTACACATTACTACGTACAGTTCAGTAAGAAGCCGGTTACATTTCTTACTTCATGTGGCTACTAGCTACTGTATGGGTTGTTAGAGGAAGCTAGCTAGCTCGTTTGCCATTAGTAAGTTATACATTATTGCTAACTCCGATGTGGTTTACTAGCAAGATAGGTTAGTTTCATTACATTTATTTAACATACGCTTATATCACTTCTATTTCAAGTCAAAGCCAGTTAGCCAGCTGGTCAACAAAATTCGAAACTTTCTTGGAAGCCCGTTAGCTAGTTAAATTCGCCAGCGTAGCTAACTAACTGCAGGGTTAACATGTCTACAGTACTGTGTTTACGCCACGGTGGTTGTTTAACTCTAGTCCGCTAATTAGATTTGTACAATCTAGGTTAATGCTAGTGCTATCTGTACTATCTAGGTTACTTGCTAGTTATCTCGTGTTAGTTAACGTGACTCTATGTATATATTACTTGATGTTTAGATTAAACTTATATGGGTTGGAAGCTAGGTTGTCCACCATAGTATGGCAACAGGCTAATAAAAAAAACTGCGGTTGAGCTAGATCATGTGCTTATGTTTATTTACAATGCATGACAGTCCTTTCCATGACCCTGTCCGGCCGCCAAGTTGTGCTTGTCCTTTCAACGTCAGCTAGGCCATGAGTTTTAGTTTAAAATTGCAATCCTTTTGTCAATGTGGTGTCCAAACATGTGGGCCAAGGTATGTAGACTATTTGGCCCTTTTTAATCAGAGACAGGATATTCCTCTAACTTGTAGGCTTACCCTTTCTGAACAGAAACATTTACATTCAGAGGGTTGGTCAAACCTATTTTGAATGTACTTCACCTGTTATCTGACGAGATTGTCTTCTTATAAGACGTAAACAGAGACGGGTTATCCACAGAGAAGTGTTAAACTGTTAACACTTCGACTCATTCGCCGCTTAATTTGATAATCTTGCTATTTAGCATAAATAGCCAAACGGCAAATCATAGTTGCTAATATATAAAGCATGCAGACAAGGTCAAGAGGTTTCGTTGATTGACCAAACATTAAAAAGGGGAAGAGGTCGTAGCAACTCTGACTGTGTTATGGTTGTCAGGCTTGGTGGTTCCAGCCTATCAAACAGCTGACCTGTGATTTGTACATTGTACAAATACTGAATGATCCAACAAGCATAAGAAAAGAACAGACAGGCTTGGCTCGATGTGCATCAGAGCACAGTCTCGGACTGTCTTGTGCCCACTAGAAGATGCTGTGACATAACAAAGCCTGAATTGGACATTGTGTAATTGAGGGTGGCATAGGCCCTACCTGATAAAATTGTGCGAAGAATAATTATGGAGGATTTTATTTCACATTAATTCAATGAGAATGTCTTTTCTACTAACCCTTTAGGATTGTGGTAAAAACTAGGACTTATAAGCGTATTGTTTATTTGACGATAACATTCCTTTTTAAAATGGGTAATTTCCTTTAGGCATGCTTTTTTCATTAAAAGTTTTAAGGCTATTTTTTTTGGAATTGATTAAGCTGTTTCTTCAACCACTTTTGGAATAATGGATTGTGTCATTTGTATATTCAGAGGTGTCTCAACTGTTTAGGGAATGTTAGTATTCTGCATGATAGACCAGTTAGCAGATGGTTGTAGAAAAAGCAAGAAAAACATACTGAATCAATAGTTATTTTTTGACGAAAACACTTGTTTTAGTCTAGGTTTAGCATTATTTTTCCTGAATTCTCTCAACTGACAATTTAAGCATATTTTGGGAATCTGAAACCCATGTCTAGGTTTCGAGTTACTTACATTAAGGTGTTTTGGCTGTTCTGCGGAAAAATATTTGAAAAACCAATTCTGCTGCTGTTTGCACAAGACAGCATTAGTTTGCTCTAACTGTGACAAGACAAATGTATTTTTGTTGAAAGAGGCTTTGGTGTCCCACGTTACTCCACACAAGTATTCTGTATGGTAAAGCATGATTTCCCCTCCCTTCTTCGTCGATCAGAGAAGACTGCCATAGCGCCACCGGTGTTCGTGTTCCAAAAAGATAAAGCTCAGAAGGTAAGGCCAACAGTATTCCAGTCTATTCAGCGTCCCCGCAAAGCTTCATAATGTCACTGTGCCGTTCCCAGGCGGGGAAAGCAATGGTTGACTTAGTGCTGCTCTCGGTTACAGAGGTCAGCAGATGGGTCGAGTGCAGAAGATGGAGAAGGTGCGCCTACATCTGCTCTGACTGTTCCGGTCTAGTGTTATCCACAATATTTCAATACGTTTACCCTGGATCGGTGGCCACGGCATAGCCTGGGGCCCAGCTAGATTTGAATGAAATGCTAAAATTGCTATTTGCTTATTTCCAGATTCGGACAAAGACGATGGGGGTGGCTACTGTCCACCGATGAAAAGAGAGAGAACGTCGTCCTTAACACACTTCCCCCCTTCACACGCTGGTAACAAGTCACAGTAGAGAAGTCCTCAAGACTGACTGTTAAATGTTTTTCATTTCAACAGTAGTGTTATTTGAGCTGTGTCTGGTCTTTTAAATAGTGTGTAATGCTTCCTCTCCCTTTGCAGTTGGTAGTAAAAACAATGTCTTCATGCCCCCGAAAGTCTGCCAGTCTCCTACTGGGAATTCAGAGGATTCAGAGCCAGGTGAGATGTCTACATCTTAGAGTAAAACCTAATCATGAAGGAAGTCTCCAGGGGTTAACTGGTATGTAACCTGAATATAAACCGTAGTCTGGATCTTAGCACACTGTTTCTAGTGTTCATTTAGTCGTAGTCATTTTGTATCCGCCCTCCACTGTCATTGATATTTGATCTTTTAAATGTTTCTAACTGTGGATTCTGTTTTTTTACTCCAGAAGAAAAGCCTGTAGGTTTTCGTTTAAAGCCACCGATTCTCATTCATGGCCTGGCGCCTAGTTCAGGTGGGTATTGATGCCTTATTGTGACAGCAAGGTTTTTTTATGGGTTCAATTAGGGCTAGGGATATTTTCCCTGGCCACCTGACCAGAAGGAAAGCCCTTGTGCTCCATCATGGCCTTATGACTAGGTCCAAGCATTTCTCCCAATCAGGTCACCAGTAAATGGTCATTTTAGATGATCCAACATGTTGATGTGGAGGTGCATGGTGGTAGTGGTGAATAGTATATGATTGTGCATGTTAGTTTGGATGCAGTAGTTGTACAGTACATGGTGTTGCGTATTAGTTGGGATACATTAGTGGTACGTGGTTTTGCATGGGGTAGTTGTGTAAGGCTTTCAGATCCAATCCATTAGCAGATTCTGTTCCAGGTGTCCCCTGTCAGAAACCCAAAGAGCAGCAGCGCAGTGTGCTCCGTCCAGCCCTGCTTCAAGCTCCCCCCGCCAAGACCAACTCAGAGTCCACCAACGGGGTGAAGAAGTCATCTGACCGGTCCACCATCTTCCAGAACAACACGGAGCACTCGGACGGTCTGGCCAGGTCACCGGTGAGGACTCCGCTCTGGTCCTGTGTAATGAGCAGGGGGCGTAACAGGGGCTAGCCCGTTAAGTCCATAAAAACAGGGTGTGGTGATGTCTGACTTGTGTGTCTTGTAGAATCATGAATGGGCGGATGGAGGGAGGGAAGAGAACCAATGTCCTGCAGAGGCCTCTTTTGTCTTTGGGCAAAATATCAAAGACCGAGCAAAGGTTGACATTTTCTCTTTCAATGTTGTTTTTTATTTTTTTCTGGAATGCTTATGAATATAATGGGTTTTTGCAGTGTTTCACACACTTAACTGATCAATTATGAAATTCATTGTCAACTATTTATTATTATTGATTTGTTTTGTTGGTTTGTTAGTTCTTTATTGAAATATTGTCATTTTCTGATGTGTGTCTCTGTGCCCGTCTTTTTTCTCTGTTCCTGTGTGTGTCTGTCTCTCTTCCCTGTGTCCCGTGTGTGTCTGTCTCTCTTCCCTGTGTCCCGTCCCCCCCGTGTGTGTCTGTCTCTCTTCCCCGTGTCCCGTCCCCCCGTGTGTGTCTGTCTCTTCCCCCCCCCCCCCCCCCCCCGTGTGTGTCTGTCTCTCTTCCCCGTCTCCCCCCACTTGTGTGTCTGTCTCTTTTCCCTGTGTCTTCCTGTGTGTGTCGGTGTTTCTATGTAGTTGGAGGAAAATAGTAAAGATGGCAAGTCATTACCCCTGGATTCTCAGAAGGAAGGAACAAACTATTTCCTACAGTACATTGCCACCCCCAGGTAACGTTTTACCACAGGATTTTCTAGACCTTTTATAAGTTCGGATGTGACTTGAACAATATATTGGGGGGGGGGGGGGTCTATATTAAATATTATTTCATAATAAGAGAGAGAAAAAAGCGACTATATATTCTTTTAATTCTCTGAAGGTCTGCCTGTAAGTTGACTTAAATGTTGTGATGTTCTTCTAAATGTCAGTTCAAAGAACGCCACAAACAGTGCTGACAAGGAGGCCAAGTTTGTCTTCGGACAGAACATGTACGAGAGAGTTCTGGTGAGTAAAAATGTTTGGGTACTGAGGAGAACAATTGCTGTAGTTTTGAAAGTAAATGTTTTTCCCATTCTTGCTTGGTATTTGATTTTCAACTGTTGTTCAAAAACAGTAAAATCTTTCAGTTTGAACATTTTCTTTGTACTATTTTCTATCAAATATATTAATAAATGATTTTCACAGCTTTGCATTCAGTTTGAACAAACTAAGTTAAACCTAAATGTCTCCTGATAAAGGCGACAGCCCGTGATGGTTAGGATAGGATGCAGAACATTTAAGAATGGAAGAGTATTGCACTACAATGGCACCGCACGGTTATTGGGAGGGCACCCATCAGACAGGAGCTGTAGGAGTGGTCGGGATGATGCATGCATGACTGACAATGTATCGTTGGTTTTTTCCAGAGCCCTCCTAAAGCAGGGGAGCCGTCAGTGGAGGACTCAAAAGCCCCTCCCCCTGTGTCTGAACCCTGTTCAAAGGAGAACACACCAGAGAAGAAGGGTATGGGAGCCAGCACAGCCCAGAGATGAGTCCCCCTGCATTAACTAGTGTCATTCATTTGGTGTGTGTGTCATCCCAGGTAACAGTGTGACAGAGTCACTGGAGGAGTCTGCAGCCGCATACACCAAAGCCACAGCCAAGAAGTGTATCTTAGAGAAAGTAGATGTGAAAACTGGAGAGGAATCAGAGAGTAACGTTTTACAGGTCAGTGGCTAGCCTGTGACTGGCTGATATGTGTGTATACACACACACACACACACCTCAAGTTCTATATTCTCACTGTGTCTCACTCCGATAATTAGATACGGTGGACTGTTATGATCGTTTGATCTGGGTTTCATGTTGTGGTTTCGTCTCTTAGGTCCAGTGCAAGTTGTTTGTGTTCGATAAGACCGCCCAGTCATGGATAGAGCGGGGTCGAGGTTTGCTCCGGCTTAATGACATGGCGTCCACAGACGACGGATCACTACAGTCACGTCTAGGTAGGTCCACGCAGGTCTGGACACAGTCCTGTTTTCACATTCAACATGTGATCAGAACAGGATCTGTCTGGGAGCTAGAAAGCCCCCCCCCCATCTGGTTATCTAGCTGCTGGTTGGACAGGGCTTGGTAAAGAACACCCCAGACAATGGCCCTCTGAATGCCCAGGACTGTACCTTCTGTTCTGTTGCCTTTTCTTGATCCGACATCCAGTCCCAGTGATGCGGAACCAGAGCCAATGTGTCTGTGCTAGTGTTCAGAATGTAATGTCCACGACGGACGTGCTTGTGTTCCACAGTGATGCGGACGCAGGGCAGCCTGAGGCTGATTCTGAACACCAAGCTGTGGCCTCAGATGCAGGTGGACAAGGCCAGCGAGAAGAGTGTCCGTGTCACCGCCATGGACACAGAGGACCAGGGGGTCAAGGTCTTCTTAATATCGGTAAAACATAAGCCCACCCTTTAGCCTGCTGCATATTATGCTCATGTCACCGGCGTTGTTACTTTTGACTTTTTCTCCGTGTGGGGGGGGGGGTGGGGGACAGGGAAGCCAGACCCGCTGCCTTGTGTAACGGCGGTTCCGTTAGGACTAGTCTCGGGGACCATGCATGGGGGCTGCTGTCCTGTTCTCCCTGTTCTAGCGGGTTCTAATAACTGTTCTCTGGCCATGTCCAACATGACGGCCACCACTGACAGGCCAGTTCTAAGGACACCGGTCAGCTGGCTGCAGCGCTGCACCACCGTATCCTGGCCCTGAAGAGCCGGGCGGACCAGGAGCCCCAGGAGCCCCTGGCTGCAGACTGCGCCCCGGAGGCTGACCTGCCCCACTCTGAAGGGGACAGCGATGAGGAGGACCAGGTCAACAATGCTCCAGGTCGGGTCAACAGCTAGATGAGGCTCTGTGATTTAGGCATTCTTCAACTGCTACTTTGCTTGCTGCAAAAACGGCGCACGTTGTTGTTGTAGAGTCCTTCCGGGAAACATAGTTTGCACCATTGAGTAGTTGATGTACCACTAGCGTTGCTTCTCAGCGTGTTACTAAAAGGATTAACAGGGTTGTTGCTCTGTCCCCACAGGGAACTCTGAGGGTGGGGAGGCCCCGGCCGCTGGGAGCACATAACGTTTGTCCTGCTAACGGACTGCCTGCCAGGACACTGCTGCTGTATGAGCATTTTACTGCAGGCATCCCAAAGGACACCCTACCTTGACCAACATGGGTTCTTCAGACCAGAACTTTTGGATATTTGGAAGAAGCTCCAGGAATAAACCCCTGTGCTGGAATGTCTTTCCAACTCACCCCAACTTGTGCAGTTCATTCCCCCCCCCCCCCGTCTGCATTCAACCAATGTAAAAAAAAATATCTGGAGTTGTGTTCTTTTTGTTCTTTTTTTATATATTTTTTTTCCTCGGCTGCAGAAATAAAGACTTCACAGCTTTTTGGTTTGGGACTTGGCTACTCATCATATTGATGAGTGTGAGGTTTTCCCTCTGTGTTTTAGGGTGTGGCACATGTGTAAGACTGCCGTTTCTAACTGGGAAGTTTTTACTGGCCACCACCATCATACCTCTGGAACCCAACAATCCATGTCCGGCTCCAGAGGAACTCAGTCTGTCACAGTAGACTGACCTATCCTATGGTCTGTCAGCTGACTAGTCATGTGGTCAGTTTGATGTTTCTGCATAATCCCACCATCTCCATTCATGCAGCTCATGTTGAATAGTTTCTGAACATGTTATTTTGGATCATAGTCTGTTTTCTAATGGCTAGAACTGGTCAACGTCAATAGGTCTATAATGATAGCAGTTGCTTAGATTCCCTGTTGACTTGAAAATAAAAACCGTTAAACAAGACACTTGTGGGTTAATGCGCCAAGGATAACCAATGAACAAGTCAAACGTGTGCCCCATTGTCTGTTTTCATCTAGAGTGTGGAGTCCAACTACTTCCCACGATTATAAAAACATTGGATGTGTGGAGACTTGGGTTCCCGCGGCTCAAGTACATTTATTTAAAGTCAGTTGAGGGAAGTGAGACGGAGCCACAGATTCACCAAGAATATTTCATATTGATGGGCTGTTTCGTTGGTCATTGACCTGCTATTTTTGTTTCTTGAGAAAATAACCCGACAACATCAATCCTCATGTCATCTTCTGCATTTGTGTTCATACTACATTTTTCTATTGGATATTATATATAAATGTTTTTTATAATTAATTTTCATTTCATATGGAGAGAAAAAACTCATTGGAATGACATTTATTTTGTCTGAAAACATTTTGTGAGTGCATTCAACAACCATACTACCCTTGAAGGCCATGTAAATTTGAATATATTGTCCTATAGCGGAACAGTGTTTCTCAACCCATTTTCTCCCTCTTTGCAAAATAAAATATTTTGGACTGACTTTGTATTTTTCATTTCTTGAAACCTGGACCAAGCACTTAATATTTCGCCAAGATTGGAATCCAATGTGGTAGTATAATTTATTTTTTACCTGCAATTTTCCTTTGCGTTGTTAAGCTTTCTCATCTTTCAATGTTGCACATGTACTTCTGCAGTATAGAATATAATCTGGCTCCACAACTCTTTCAGCAAAAACTCTACCCACGTTTTTGTCTCTGGTCATAAGGAACAGTGGAAGGATAATCAGCCAAGAGTCAGAGCAGCAAGTTTAACAAGTACTAACTTTGTGTTGCTGAGTTTGATATCAATTGTTAACTATTTACTTCTGTTAAATATTTGCATGCCCTATTCTAATATCTAAAATACAGAATTTTTGTATTTGGTGGTAAATATATACTGACAAACCCTAACATTGTGACACTTTATATGAAAGAAACAGTTAATAAAGAGTATTTGTTATTCCTGAATTGTCAATGTCAAAAAATAGTCTTGAGTCATTTACTTGTATCCATTTTTTTAAATTGATTTTAAATGTAATAGGGTCGTTGATTTTAGTAAATGCATTACTAGAATAGTAATATTCTGTGAATGTAATAATACAGATATTCTCAATATTTAACCTTGTGAAAAAGCATCTGGTAATAGTTGATGTAAATGTCCATGGTTTTAGAGGCAGCTACAAAGAGCTGCAAATGTCTGTCCGCTACCCGGAAAAAGAAAGTTTCACGCATGCCCAATACAGCCACAAATATTGACGGAAACTGGTGGTGGCGGCAGCATCAAAAGTACCTGTACCTAACTTATCCAACATTTATTTAAATACAACAACTGCATGCTTTGCTTGCTGGCTGAAACGACGGTATTCATCGCCACTTCTTGTAAAATGGGCGATTTCGACTCTGGAATGGTATATGTTCGCGAGAGAGGACAGCTTCGTCGAGTCAATGACATTGTGTTGGCAGAGACGATGCCTCCGTCATCATCCTGCAAAACCACAAGCTCTCTTGCGTTGAAAAAGGAGCACTTTATCTTCACCTATAACAAAGAAGGCAGTCTGAGATACTCGGCTAAATCACTCTATGACATTTCTTTGCTCTTTGTAGCGTATAACGTTCACCACGTCGACTCATTAAAGGGATTTCCTGAACAAGTAGGGGACAGGGTTTTCGCTATCGCGGAAGAAAAGCAGATGTTTTCCGACCCTGACACAGCTCCCAGGGCTCTGAGGTTGTTTAGTGATGCATACGGGGAGGTAGTGCTTAGGTCACTTTGTTTACGAGATAGGTAATAATGTTTAATTATGCTTACCCCCACCCTCCAGCGTCAATTTAAAAACACCATAGAAGTACTTAGCTGGCTTCTGCAACCACGGACGTATACTATATGACACTCGAATTAATTGGTTCCCCACACAGATTTCCCCTAATGTCTGAAAAACTGGAGGAGATAAAAACGTTCCAAAGTCTGAGATGCCTGGATCTCTTTGGTTGCAGATTGGGGGACCAGCATGACATCTTCCAACATCTCACATCAGATACACTATCGAGGTTTGAACAGTAGTTCTATTGTACAGTGCTGCACTGATGTTGGATCGACCCTGACCAAATAAGGTCTACAACTGGGAGATTTTCTAAGGGCTCTGGGTGGCAGCTAGTCTGAATTTTGTCTTAACGTGTACACCCCTTAAATGTGGTGCCATGTGTAATGGTAGCCTTTATGTCTCTGCAGAAGCCTTTTCCAGTTGTCCCTGGGTGGTAACAACCTGTCAGACCAGGGTCTTCAGAGACTGACCGCACCTGTCAGGATGATGAAAAGGGGACTGAGACACCTGCAGCTGCTAGACCTGTCAGGTGAGTCACGTATTAAAGCCACATGTCAAATGTGTAGGATGGTTTTGTAGTATCCTTTCCTTTGTGTACACTGATAGCATGGATAGGCTACTTGATTATGTCAACGATCGCCTGGTACTGTTTAGGTCAGGCACTACTGTGTCCTATGGCACCTCTGAACCGTTTGTTCTCTCTCTGTCCAACAGATAATCCTTTAACCGAGAAGGCAGTTGGATATCTCACATGCCTCCCCGAGCTAAAAGGACTTGATATAACAGGAACTAATATAAAGGTTTCCATTTGGCCTCTTAATTCCTATGTAGTGCATCACTTTTTCACCAGCCAATGGGAATAGGCTAATCGGCACAGAATTCAGGGTTAAGTAATACAGTTTCAATCACAGGTCGGCCCCTCACTAAAAACGTTCCTGAGCAACACGTTGGGGTTGGTCCGGTCTACAAAACCGCTGGAAGCCTTTGACCACTCCAGCTGTAAAACTGAAGGTTGGGCAGAACAGGTAATACTGCAGTATAGAAACTTTAAATGTACATCCGTTCAGTCGGGTAATAATGTAGTGTATTGACAGCCTGGGGTGCTTGGTGTTCTGCAGGTAGTCAACCAGTGGGAGTGGAGTGCAATGAGACTGCCCCCTCTGAAAAAGGTCCAGGATTCACGGATGTCGGCATTTCGCTTTTGTGAGTTTGAAAAATCCTTTGGATTTCCTTTCACATTTTAAGCGTTGTTTCGTTCAGAGATCTTTGTATGCTGTTTTAATAGATTACGAGTATCGTTGTGCTTTTCAGTTGGCCGAGAGAAGTTTGTCAGAGGTATCCTGAGCGCAACACCTCTGGATAGACATAAAGAGGAAGGCCACACAATGGAGAGAATCCATTTTTATAGAGCGGCAACCTGCACACACACACACACACACACACATGCGACCCAAAGCAGTGGGAGTACAGGTGGTCCAGTAAAAGCATCCACACACCATCGCACTGCACAGAACACGTTTCCACCCACTGAGATTCACAGTGTTCACATGAAGTCCCCATTATACAGCAGAACTCAGCCCGCGGGGACCACGGGGGGACATGCTGTTCAGGGGAACCCCGGCTCACAGAACAAGAAGAGGCCTTTTAGAACTGAGGTCGGGGACGTTGGACGTCACGGTCCACCTGCGAAACGTGGATCACCACCACCAGCTTTCACAGCAGAGGACTTTGATCTGCTTAACAGTTACTGAGGGATGCATGGCTTTTCCCCTCTTGTACTGACTCGGGTGTTTTATTGGACCTCAATTCCTTGAAATGTGGAGGTGCTGGAACACCTGGGCAAATCGCTTGGTCAATCTCTTGCTTAAACAAGTATGTAGTTATTTTTTAATTATTTTTTCAAAAATAAAGGCTGTTCATGGAGTACACATCTGATTTGGTTTTGTGTCTAGTATTTTTATATTACAATCCAGACCTTAAAGTTCCACTACAATTCTTTCTGCTGTAGATGTAAAACAGAAGTAGGTGCAGTTCATTTTCAGGTAGAATAGACAACCAGCAGTACTTAGGTCCTCATTGAGTAAGATTGTATTAATCTTAGTAGATGGGTTTACCTCTGGAGCTGGTCTACCGTCAGACCTGTCATTGCAGGTTGCTGGTATTCGTCACGACATAGCAACCGGGATATAAAGGAACAATTCCACTGCTACACAGAACTACAAGTCTACACAGACTACAGCTTGCATCTGGAGTTGGAAAGGGAATTTTGTTTTGATTATCCCTGCACCACAGGAGCTGGCAATTTATGAATCCCTGCACCATTGGAGAAGATGTATTCATTAATCCCTGCACCACAAGATATTAATTTATTAATCCATGCACCACAAGATATTAATTTATTAATCCATGCACCACAAGATATTAATTTATGAATCCATGCACCACAATATATGAATTTATTAATCCAGCCACCACAACATACTCATTTATTAATCCCTGCACCGCAATATATTAATTTAATAATCCCTGTACCGCAATATGATTTTATTAATCCCTGCACCACAAGAGATGGATTTATTAATCCCTGCTCCACAAGAGATGGATTTATTAATCCCTGCACCACAAGAGATGGATTTATTAATCCCTGCACCACAAGAGATTGATTTATTAATCCCTGCACCACAAGAGATTGATTTATTAATCCCTGCACCACAAGAGATGGATTTATTAATCCCTGCACCACAAGAGATGGATTTATTAATCCCTGCACCACAAGAGATGGATTTATTAATCCCTGCACCACAAGAGATGGATTTATTAATCCCTGCACCACAAGAGATGAATTTATTAATCACTGCACCACAAGTGATGGATTTATTAATCACTGCACCACAAGAGATGGATTTATTAATCACTGCACCACAAGAGATGGGTTTATAAATCACAACAGAAGAGGAAGGATGAATTAATCCCTGCACCATCAGATGCTTTTGCCACAGGCATGTATAATGAGAATATTTTTTGAATGTAAGTGCTTTGAAACCTGTGCTTTTATGATTTCGATTTAAGAAGTTCATTCTACATACAGTAGTTCTGTTGGCGAGCACGGGGCGGTCTGACTTCTGGCAAATGCCAATCAAGCTTCAGGGTTTTTAACCATCAGTGAGGGGGTTAGTCAATTTGATGCAAGTGGTGGTTCAATAAAAGTAACTAACTGTAGTAACTTGAGGCAAATAGTGGAGGCCTCAAGTCCAGGCCCCCCTCCAGTGGCAAAGGTGGACAGAAGGCCTTGTATTCAGGCTACAATAAAATAAAATGTTTACTTTTTGCTGTGATCTAGAGGGATTTGAGGCTGACCTTTTCGCTATAAAGAAACCACTAGTAGCATTTCTGTCAGACACATTCTGTAGAGACAAAAGTTAACTCAGATGTGTTTATTTGACTTTTAAATCAGGAGAAAATTTAAGAGTAAAGTTATACATTTTTACAGCACTGCATGTCTGAAACCAAAAATGAAATGCAACAATCTCTCTGTTGTGTCCAATGACCTTTATCCAACTACGGCAGATAAAACACAATACAGAAAGGGAACAGACAGTGGTAGCAGTACAAGCTCACAGCTTGTTCTTGTCATTTCACCAAAGGTTACCGTGTTCTATGCAAAACCTCCACTAACACAAAGGCTGCGTTCCAACTGGCAACCAAGATATTGAGCACTGCTTCTACCTACAGTCAAATGACCTGCACTATAAAGAATATGGAGTCATTTAGGATGCAAGGATTTTATCAACACAATTATCCAATAAAACATCATTGTGATACTGTAATGCCTAAAACAATGTGATCCACCCCATTAATTCAACCTCAAAACCTTGAAAAAGGAACAACACAACAGCTAATAGAAAAAAAATCACTGAAAGCCATTGTTACATTTTAGACTGTCAGGTTCCCATAGTGCGAAAATTTAAGACTGACTTCAAGGTCCCAAAGTACTAGTATTGATTGACAGACCCAGTTTAATCACATAACCAAGGAAAGCCACTGCCAATACAGATTCTCTACTGAGCATGGTTATTAATGACCTTTCACAATTGGGTTTCCCTTTGCTAGTTCAGGAAAAGTGGCATTATCTAAGAAAACACCAATCAAGATTATGGGCCTGTTTTCTAGACCCAGACTAATCTTAGTTGGCAAATACACTGAAACACATGCTCAATAGAAAATGACTCTTGATCCATGTCCAAGAAATCTCCCATCCCAGTACACAGTCATCTGTATATCCACAATATTAGCTTCACTTTAGCCTCTAGATGTTTATATGTTCGACTGGTCCAGATTAACTTTGGAAGGGAGTGGTCCAGCCTCTTCCTCCGGCCCAGGCCCAGCAGTGATGATAACCAAAGAGGATGCTGGGTAAGGAGTCAACAACTTCTGGCTTTTAACGTACTCCATGTCTCCATAGATACTCAGTTTCTACAAAGATGAAAACATTTTAATTTCAATAATAAATGACTTTGGTTCTTGGTTAATTAGAAACTTTTCTAGGAACTTAAGTGATTTTCATCATTGATTTTATGTACATGTAAAAATGCCACAAAACTATTTATAATGGAAATTGGGTCAAAAGGTCATGGAAAATTCATGGAATTCTATTTGTTAAAATGTGTATGAACCCTGTTCATTATTATGGTTTGATGCTTTCTGATCACATTTATTAGATCAATAAAGTGAATCTACTCACTATATAGCACCAACTAACAGGGCGAACTCAGTGTTATTTTGGGGGCCTAAGAGAGAACGTTCATAATTCTGACCAAGACGAGACTGACCTCTGATGGGACATACTGGTCTACAGCTGTCGCCACGGTAGCACAGCAGATCCAGATGAGCACCAGAACAGAGAGGATCAGAGTGGTGGTCAAGATCCAGCCTGGTAGCCATGGGTTTCTACGGAACAAAAATGTGGGCAAAGAGAAACACACAAAGTGAAAGACGGGAAGAACGTGGCTTGCCAGGATGGTTTCCAGGATGGTTTCCAGGGGTTAAGGGCATCACAGCCGGAGGCGTGGTGTGTGTGAACGGACCTGGACAGGCAGCTGAACAGGTTGTAGTCATCCTCATTGAAGCTGCGATCCATAAACACGTTCCTGTCCCTCTCCTGGACAAAGTCCCGCTTGTAGTCCTTGTAGACGGGGCTGGGCAGGCCGGTGTCGGTATCTGGGGTGGAAGACGACACAATATTGTGCTTCCATCAAGTTTGGCGTCAGTAAGTAGAATGCCACACAAAGGATTTACTATGACAAACGTGTTGACTTTACGTGACTGCGATTCCTCCTTCGGTCCCTCTTTCTGAGGCTCAAACTGAGAAAAAAACTGGATCTGTGGTTCAGACTGTCAAAAAAAAAAGAAAAAAGGAAAATATAACAGAGTTACCTTTGACAATAAAACTACAATGACAGAATGGTTACCCCACCACTGTTTTAATACGAAGATAATGGTTGGACCTGGATATCCAGGCAGGTAACAATTAATTTAGCAGACTCTCTCCTGCCCAGCAACGCATGTACGCATGTACGCATGTACGCATCACTGGAAATTCCATATTGACAGCATTGTTACAGCATCTTTATCTACAACCTAAACTTCATGGCATTGACATTTACATTGTTTACAGACATGTTCATATTATACCAACTTGGACATGAAATGGTGAATGTGAAGTGTTATATTAAAAACTAAAACAAACTAAATTTGCAGCACTAGGCACATTTTGTTTGCATAAACATTAAACTAAATGAGGCAAAAAGTTTCCATGATGCAGGTTAATGAACACAACCTTAAGTAAGATAATCAACAGTACATAGAAAAGCAACACAAGTAAAACCGTGTGCATCTACGAACAATACAACCAAAGGTTAACAAATGGAAACCGTAGAACTGCACTCTTACCTGGAAGATCACCACCTTCCCATCATCAGCCTGGAGGTAAAAGGTCCAAGACGAGGAGATGAAGTTATGGGCCTGACTCATGACATCATCCCAAAACCCTCTCACCAGGGTCAACGGGTACAGCAGGTGGATACGAGGGGTCATGGCCAGCAACTGGAAGATGACAGCATGACAGTGTCAAATGTACAGTCCAGTTTATGTGATCTGAGTGACGGGAAGAATTCAGTGTACTGATTGGGTGAAAAGATCTGTGTAGTCATATACTGAGATATTATAAATATTTCCTAGTAACGGCTTTATTTATTTCCAAGACGGTATGGGTGAGGGATATTTTACGATTTATAGAGTATTCCAAAACCAAATTTAAATGTGTGCAGAGCTAGAGTTTGAGGAAGATACAAATCCCAAACTCTAATCTCAGGCTGTGTGGCAGCTACAAACACACACTCAGAATCTCCTAAACATTGTCTCCGGTACCAATGAATTACCACACGGGATACATTTTCAACCTCACCCAGTCTACTAATTCCATTGTCACTATTGATCCTGGAATATTGATTCCTGGAATTTGTTTGACGAAGAGTAATGGCAGATTACTTGCTCTTTACTTCGTACCTGCTCTTGTCTTTGCTCAGCAAATGGTAGTTGATTCTGGCAGCCCAGGTTGCAGGCATACTGCTCATCTGACTGGCTGTAAGCTTCATGACAAGCTAAAAAATACCAGGAAGTAAACAAACAAAAGGGGATTCAGACAAAACTGGCAGGACTTGCTGTGAAACCAAAACATGTGAAACCATGTGGCAACATTTATAGTTAATTATAATAATTATTAATTTTATTATATTATTGAGAGTATATGTGGGATTATCATTAAATCTAACTAAACAAAACAATAATTAAATAAATAGCCAGGAAACATGATTAGGAATAACATCCTACTTTAGTCATGAGACCTTGACTTTCAATCTTTTATCTAAATGAATGGTTTACAATGTTACTAAACATTTCACATCACATAACTCAATAACCACCTTATGTTCACAGTTACATGTTGGTAGCTAGCTCAATGACGTCTGCTCTAAATACTTCGCATGAAAATCTTACTGGAGTCACAGTCTGCTTTAGTTTGGTTCAAATCCTCGCTGTCACCCACAAACTGGCAAATGGAAAATAGACGACAGCCTCTCTGACAGGCATATAGTTCCTCTTCCTATAACACAAACAAATACATTTACGAACAGCCAGACTGCATTAATTCAATGGAAAGAGTTGAATAAAAAGTATATGCAAAACATTTCGCTAAACAACCTCGTTTTCACTCCTCCATTTCGGATACAAACAGACATATAGGGCTCAGGCATTCAGCCCTCCGCGATTGTTTGAGAAATAACACAGACAATATTTTTTTCCACATACAAATTGACAACACTGTTGGTAATCGTGCATCCATATGTTCAATAGGTACACAGATCTGTAACCTAAGTAATGTTGCAATACCGGTTTGTCTTCCATACAGCATTTTTAAATATGACTATTCATTTGAAGGAATCATTCACCACATCAGATTTAATACATATTTAACGTCTGGATGCACCATATCAGCGAAGTTGGCGAAATATGTATTGTAAAAAAACTTGATCTGTAAAGTAGGAAATCGTGTCCATCGTGCAAAAAATAGAAAACTGTCGGTTTACTTCCGTTAAAAACACTTGCAACATAATTGTCGGAATGTATACACACTGGAATAGAGAACTGACTCAAAAGATAATTTTAACATCCGGAGTTTCTGAACATTATTAAGTACTAGAGTTAAATTATCGGATGACATAACTAACAAAACAATTCAACTTTCGTTCTAGGCAAGCTACGATACATATTGTATGGACTTAATGCTGTAGTAAGTCATTGATGACTATGTATACGAATAAAAAACCTTATTACAATATCTAAGCCATGGGATGAAAACATCTTAGCTTAACTAACGTATTTTGGGAGCTATGTGGCTATCTACAGTATATACTAGGCAGCTAGCTAAGCTCGACACTCACCCGAGGATATGTGTGCAAACTGTAAGTCAATTGACATGTTTTATGGCAAGACGCAGTGTTTCCCAAAACTCCATCAAAAATATCTGCAGTTGCCGAAGTGCATACAAGCGTGAAGCACAGGCTAAAAAATAAACGACATGACATAAATGTCTTCATTTTAGCTAGCTCGGCGTAAAAAACAAACAAACAGCCAGGCGACCACAGGCGACACTCCTTCTTCCTTATTAATCAATTCCTCTCGCGAGAAAAGGTTAGATTCGCGTGAATGGCTCGTGGTCGTCACAACTCTCCACCACTAATCCTACTGCTGCGCATATGAAACGTGGAAAAAGGGAATAGTTCGCCTGTAGGCTTTAGTTATAAATAAATACGATAAAGTACATCTACAATATTTTCCACCCAATGTGGATTTATTATATATATATATATACACTTTTTTTTGTGAATTTCACATATCGGTACAGTACGGACAGTTTGCTCAGTTAGGACGCTCATGAGCAAAACTACACTACAATCGACGTAATGACTCTATGCGAGTAGTCGTTTTTCAAGAGCTGAAAATGAAAACAATTAAAACAGGCCTACTATACCCAATAATCCGTTTCCTCAGCAAGTAATCTATAAAAGACACGTAAAAAATGGACAAATTCGTGGTGCATCTACCAAAGGAAGAAGTGTCAAAGGATATTAATGGTACAGTAAAGGTTTATCGACAAGTGACGATTGAATCTCTAAGGGTATGTTTTTGTTATCAATTTCAAAGGTAGCCAGAATTTATTTTAAGTTCGCGTGCATATGCATAATAAATAAGCATAACAGATCTGTAACGTGCCGTTTTCTTTCCAGAGAGTGGTGGTGATCGAGGAAATTGAACGATTCAAGTCCGTTCTGGAGCTACCTGGCCAGACCAAGGAGAATCTTCTGCTAGCTTTGAAAGAGCTCACCAAGAAGATGCCGTCCAAGGAGGTGCTGAAGTCAACAAAAATAGGTGGGATAGGGTCAAATGTCGAATTATGAATGTGTTATCAGAAGCCTATTCACAATGACAAACTAAATGACGGTCAATGTAGGTTGTGTGGCGAAGGCCAGAGTGTAAAGTTCGCTGTGATACGTGTTGTTGGGTGTACTGATGACAAAGCGGTTGTGGGAAATTACATTTCATTCATATCGGAGCGTTTTAGCAGAAAGCCTAGACTGTCGCCTCAGCCTAGTTAAGGTTTTCTTGATGGTCATATTTACAAGGATATATTTGGAAGGCTGGTGCTGATGGCGCCATTTTTCTAATTGAACTCAAACACTAATTCTAACCATCCATAAGCGAAAAATAGGCTTTCTGAAAGTGTGGACTGGATGAACGGTATTGTATTGTTTTACTAATTGTGTGAAAACTTTTGGAATTCCTCATTTTTAATACACTACTAGAACACCAGCACGCACACCACAGTCAAAATATATCCAAGTGTTTGATACACAACTCCTTCCCTCGTTTTAGGCCACACTGTCAACAAGATCCGGAAGCATCACCCAGACACTGAGGTGAGTGCTCTTGCGGCTGAAGTTTACACTGCATGGAGGGGTTTTATCGAAGAGCACTCCAACAAGCCCTCAATAGAAGTACGTTGTGATAAACAGACTGAGGGACTGCGGAACAATGCTAGAAGAATGATGGCTGAAGCTCTGGGAGTTGAGGTGAGACGACTTGTACTACGTTTAGATTGCCAATGCACTCCCATTCTGAATATGTAACAGAGGTTTCAGGCACTCATTATCAGCACCAAGCTTACAACCACAGTCTAGGTTTGAGCGTTGACTAATAATACAGAATATAATATTTGCGTATTATGAAATGCCATGTAATGTCACATTAATTTAACTGACGTTTGACGATATATCCCCTCAGGCAGACAGTGGACTGGTGGATAATATAGAGAGAGAAGCATTTCACCAGAGTTCTCGGTTGGTCAGTGGCTCCTATAGACGGACTATTAGGAAGCTTGTCTTTGCCCTCAAACACCGGCCAGAAGTCAGGTGTGATGTCAAGGACAGCAAGATTCCCATTAACCAGCTGGTGTCCAGCCACAAAAGGTAACTGCACTCCTGTCTTCGCCTAGACCCATAAGAGGGTTGTTTCTACAAGGCCTTCCCTGATTCTGTCATCAAAATAAGGGATATCAACCTTGCTTTGCTCAAACAGATCTGCTCTCAGTGTTGAGAGCTAAGCCCAGAGCAATAAGGATTGCTGTATAGAAAGACTCACATAAGCCAGTTTGTTCTGGCTAAGACTTTTGGTGTTTTCCTTTTTCCACTAAGTACATTTTTACCACAAGTTAACTTGCCCTTGAGCCAAAAATGCCTACAATGAAGACTGGTTTTGTGGACTGATGCCTATCTTAACATTTTATTCAGTTTATTTTTTTATTTTAACTTTTCAGATGTTTTAATATTGAGATACATCAAGTGTTGATTTCTCTGCCTGTGTTTTTATTGATGAATGAATGAATATTAATAGAGGTTTGGTGTATTAAAGTATTATCTTGGTACAGTTGATATATAGACATTTATTACAACAAATACACTGTGGTGTAGCCCTGGTAGTTACAAAGGTTCTTCCCTAATCCCCCTTGGGCCTTTCCCTCCGGTTCTAAAGCAGTACCAGCCAGATTACTGCAATAACCATCAGTACAACAGCCAGCACACAGATACTAATGAATACTATATCGCTGGGGTCGTGAGGTTCTGGGTCGGCCTTCTTTCCTCCGCCTCCCCCAGAACCTTCCGCTTGGCGCCGGGTTTGCTCGTTCATGCGCTGGCGCTCCTCGGCGGAGACGATGTGAACGGTGGCCATCTTGCGCTGGGCATCGCACTGCACCTCGTACTCCTGGGTGGCCCCCCCCTTCCGGTCGGAGAAGTCGATGTACAGCGTGTTCACCAGCATCGTGATGTTCTGCCGCGGCTGCATGGGGGGTTTAAGCTTAGGTCAGGTCGTGGTGAATATGGGCACGCAGAGAAAGGTTTGAGTTTTAGCTGAGTCCAAATTGGTTGAGATCAGCCACTCCCTCTGTGTGTCTGTGTGTTTTCTTCCATTTTGTGTCTCTTAATGAAAATGAATGAGGATTTCAACGGATTCTGAGAAGCGCAGCTCTGCCCGGTTACCTGTCCGGCCGTGCCGCATTTCTCAAAGCGGGCCAGTATCTTGAAGGTGGTGGCTGTCTGCTGGGCAGTGCAGGACCGGTCACCGAGGTATATGTCCTCTCGGTCCATGCCTGGAAGAGACTGCTGGGAGATATGGATTGTAAACTCTGTCCTTGTGCAGCTGATGTTCACTGGCACCACTGGGGTCGAGTTTGGGAGACATGACACAAACACACACACACACACACACAAACACACTTTTAAAAAACATGAACCGTTTGTAGTAGCTTGCCACAATTGAGACACCCACCTCCTACATAGGAAGCAGAGAACCCTTTATAAGCAGAGGTGCGATCTGTGTTGAGAACCACCAGCATCTTGTTGCCCTTCGAGATCAGAGACCTGGGTTGTTCTGAGCCACACCAGCAGCCAAGTAAAGGGTCGGTCACACTGCTACCGTCATGCACTGCTACAGAGTCGTAGTCACACTGGTCTGATAGGCTGTTCCTGTCCTCAAGCTCCATGGTGTTAAAGAACAGTTTTATGCGGTAGCCCTCTGCCAGAGTGATGGTCCAGTGACAGTTGATGTTATTGGGGTAGATGTTCGGGTAGTGGGGGCTTGTGAAGTTTGCGCTTGGTGCTGACAGACCCTGCTGGCATTCCCCTGAGACGGAACACCATAAAGGTCAAATCAGGGTTGTGTTCAGTAAGGCCGACAAGCTAAAGCTACAACATTTTCTCTGGGTTTTGGTTAGTTCTGAATGTTTGAAGTAAAACCATTTTAATCAGCTTTAGCTTAGAAGAAGCGTAATTATACTTTTTTTGAATTAAAGGAATTTTAATTAAAGACTAATTCAAAGAAATTAAACTGACTGACTCAACACGAGTCTCATTCCTTTTAAATAATTGGACACTTACTAAAAAAACACATCATTTTAAATATATTGGGTCATTCTATTTTAAAGATGTTAGCCTATATTTTATTTCTAGCAGAGGGCAACAGTTTGGATGTGACCTAGTCACCTGCACATCCACTGAAAACATCCTTCACTGTCTTACCTGAGTAGTAGTGAGCCTGGAACCCCCGTCCTCCGATGTTGAAATCAGACCTGAACACCACCAACAGCTGATTTGAGGTAGTAACAGTTTTAGGAGGTTTCTCTCCTCCACAATAGTTGCCCAGGTGTCTGTGTGTGACGGTAGGGCCGTCAAAGAGAGCTACAAAGTCAAAGTTACAGCCCTCATTGTTCTCCAGCTGGAACGAGCAAACACATTGATTCATAAAATGTACTGTATCTATGACACATCCTTTCTGGATGATATAGGTCAAATCTAAACGACAGCATTTACTAAACGATAGGCTATATCATAAAAGTAGTATGTTAACTGGTCACTGCCTGCAGCGTTTCTTACATCGGACTATATTGATTACATGCAGTAGTTCACATTGGCCTCATCCTTAGACTACATTGGTCATTTTTTTTTTTATGGACATAAATCTTACTTATATTACAAAATAATATAACAGTGTTTGGAGGGGCATCCTTAACCCTTCGTAGTGGCCGAGCTCGGGTCTGGGGTTATGCGCCAATGGCCACCCTTTGGGCCCCGCCCCGTGGGCGTTTCACACAGGAGGACATGCCTGGAAGTCCAGGAAGACCAGGGTGACCACACTGCTGTTAGCCACGCGGACCGTCCAGGAACAGTCGGCGTTGTTGCTGTACTGGCTGTCTGGGCTGTAGCCCGGGCTGGAGATGATCCCCGACAGACCGGTGAGGACCCCGCCACACATATCTGGGGAGGAAAAGGGGGGGGAGACAGACATTATGGATAAGGGATAAGTAGAAACTGGGGCGGGTGACAGCTCCGCTGTAAGTTGACGCCCACCTAATCCAATTATTCAGAGGCTTTCCTTCTCTTGTGGTTTTAGCGCGAGAGGCCATTTTCTGAGAGAGAGTGAAAACCTCACCTTTCTTGTAGCCGACAGAGAACCCTCTTTGGGCCACGTGTCTGTCGGAGTGGAAGATCACAGACATGACGTTCCAGGAGCTTGTGAACTGCGGAGGGGACACGTTGCCACAGAACGTCCCCAACAAGTTCCCGTCGTCCTCCGATAATCCGTTGTATATCTTGATGTAGTCATAGGAGCAGGTGTCATGGTACTCCAGCTCAAATCGGTGGAAGGTTAAGAGGACAGAAGACCCTTCCGCCACTACGATCAGCCACACACACTTAATGTTGTATGGGTACGGGTCCGGGAAGTTGGGGCTGGAAATGTTTCCAGAGGAGGCTGACAAAATCCCGCCACATTTCACTGCTTAGAAATTAAAGTGGGGGAGTTGAAGTTACCAAAGTCTTGCCCTACATATGTATACGTCCGTATAAAAGAAACAACAATATCAGACATGAAGTATTTAGAGGCTGTAGTCTAGCTCTGTCACAGTTTTGTGTTACATGAATAGTTCTTATTGATTAAAATAATCTGAGGCAACAATTATAAAATGCTCTAATGACAAAAGCTCACCTTTTTTACTGACAGCCTTGCCAACAACCAACAATAAATAAAGGAGTACATCTATTCTTAGAATCATGCTGTTGTTGTTTCCTCCGTGTCGGCCTGATTAAAATGAAGCGTACAAACAACGGTGCTAGAGAAAAATGAGAGTCGCCACACCACAACTCAGGGTCAAGGGTGAGGTGGTAGTTACACTAATGGAACAGTGAAAAACCAATCCTATTGATGAAGGAACCTGATAGGCTGGACAACCCGGACCCCACCCCTGGCAGGGCCTCATTAATATTCATGAGCGATATCAAGTGATAGTTAGGAGGGAGTCTTGTCGGGACTTTGTGTGGCCAGACGGGAATACATTATTAATGACAGGCCACCATAAGTTGACACACCATGTTCGTCCATGTTTTAGGTTCATATCATTTTTATTTCTGTGTATATTGTTAATAGGCATTGTATTTAAACTATCTGAAGTTTTGGGGTACTGATGTGACCTTTACATTATTATCTTCCAGAATCTATGGGTATTGAGCCCTGGAATGGCTTAGTGGTGTGTCAATGTCTTGCATTACAAGTTCCTGTTTTGAGGGGTCCCGAGGCTTTCCATGTGGTTGTATGGATTGGGTCAGCACTTGCCTCATTGTGCGTTAGCAACTTCTTATGGCAGGTAGGGAGTCCGCAAGGTAGTAAAAACTTGGTAGGTTGTCTACAAGCTTGTCAAAAAAATGTACTTGTAAAAAATTGTTGTGCTCAAGCTCCTCAACTTCAGTAGACCTGAGGAACTGTACGTTTCTACACCACTACTCTAGCGTGCAAGATCATGTTTAGAAAGTTCTACACCTGCTTGCTGTCAGTGTGGGATAACGTTACAGAAGAGACTGCCCACAGTGCTTTTGTATCAGCATGTCTTCCTCTTCTGTCAGCTGCTGGTTTAATAGCTAATCAATGCATCAGATTAATGAGTATTAACATGTCTAAATGGATGTGGTCTGTGACGTAGACCATGACAAGTCCTCAAACAGTCCGCTAGATGGCGATGTTGCACCGCATTGAGAATCCCATTACAAATTCAACTCAAGCATGTAAAGAGCTGTTGGATGATTGGTTTGTGTCTGAGTCTGGAACTACAATAAATAAGAGCGAGATTAAAATCACTCAAGTGTTTTTCTCACAACGGTTCCTGGAACTAAAATATACAAGCCTACGGTTTCCAAGGAAGTTGGATTACAACGCGACAGAAAGATTCAAAACATAATTTGCTTAATTTTCAGAAAGCTGAGGGCTTCGTACACTACAACCCGGGAAATGTGTTTCTGTGAGATATAAATTGTTTAGAGCAATGAAATAAGTTAATGACTGATAAACACCTTTCAATTTAAAGCATATTAACCAAGGTTAAACCCACATGCCACAGAAAGTTCCATTTGAATACCTTAGGGTCATAACTTAAATGTTCTGACTACAGAATGGCTGGTATGAACAGCTATTCACAATATAAGGATTTTAGATATTTGAAATGTAGGTGTTTACGTTCAAGTTTATTGGTTGCATACCCAGTCAAAGGCAGGCAGATGTAATAACTAGGGGTAGCAAAACGTTTGCAATTCTGCAATCCTTACAACGCTGCATTGAAAGTAAAGTCAGAAAGGCCAATAAGACAGACAATGACAATACACAAACAATCAGAACAATCAGAATGAAGGTTGATAAGGATGGGTTAATATGACAGCAATGATAGAAAACAAATAATACACTCATCCTGAAGATGTGTTTCTCCGTCACTGCATTTGTGCCTTTCATAACAGCCATCCATGCAACATGTTTGGTTATTAACCGTTCCACCAAAGTCAAAGCCCCACTACAGATTGCTTGCATCAACCGTAATGTTTTTTTTTTTTTTTTTTTACATTTCTTAAGCCTGCTCTAGGGCAGTTGACTTCAAGCTATACACATACTAGCTCTAAAATGCATTTCCTTTTTTTAACTAGTGCATCTTAGGGGTGGAAAACCACATTGAGATGTTCAGAGTGGCACAATGTAGATTCCCCGTCAAAGGATTTCTGATTCCTTGTTTACAAAGACGTTCCGTACAATAACATGGGTTTGAAGGGGAACACGGGGTTCCTTTACATCTCAGTTAATGAAGCAATAAAACCAATGTTAAGATGTTCTGGCTATCCTTACCACACGTTCTCCAGAGCCTTTATAAACTGTTGGAATTTGCATGCATTTGCATGTTCTTGCATACTTTGCGTACACTCTTATACTTCTGCAGGCACATACTGGGTTTGATGCCAACCATAGTAACACAATAGTGCGTAAACATAAATACAACTTTAAGTGTGCGAATTAAACCACATGAACGCACATTCATTTGTATGAAATTGACCCAGCCTGTCTAGCGCTTACACTATTTTACCAAACAGCATATCCGTCTTAATGCAACCTCCAGAAGGGGCAGTTCATTCAGGCATTGTGTAACTGAGCGGTGCCTCCATTTGAAGGTTGCTCCATAACAGTGTGATTCTTCCAGATGGTCACTTACAGTCTCTGTCTTTGATCGAGTTTGTTTGAAACTGCCTTTGTATTTAGCATTTTCCCTTTTCACTCACTGTCTCTGCGTCACTTCCATTCCTGTCCTCTATATATAGAGGTACAATTGTTGCAGAAATGTTATCTAACTCTAGTGGGTTAGTCAAGGCCAAGACCGACCGTGAAGTCAGGAAACAGGTTGGTGGTAATGATAGGCCAATACAAACCGCGTAGAGATCTGTGGAATAACAGAACCCTTTTTTGTGGCCAGATGTGGTTGGCTACGCCTGATATCTGAGAGAGAAGACTGAACCATCCTTTGAAATGTGTGCAACCAAATAAAGGTCAAGAGATACCCCACCACACTCTCCATTCCATCATCTGTGTTGGCATTCTAACATCTATCAGCTGGTGCCATGACCCAGATGACCCAGATGGCCCAGATGACCCAGATGACCCAGATGACCCAGATGGCCCAGATGACCCAGATGGCCCAGATGGCACTTAGACAAAAGTACAAAGTTAAAGCATGTGGTTGTGTTCACCAGTTTTGGGAAGTTCCTAATTAAGACATAAATTACCGGGTTAATTAATAATATTTCACTCATTTTTTAAGGAGTACTCTCCCCTTATTGGTCCTATCTGACATCACAGCATTTGTTTAAATCACTTAAAACCACCACATAGGGTTGTCCTTACTACTAAATAGTAGACACGTATATGACATATATGACCCACTTACATTCTTACCCATGGGACTGAGGGTTATCACCATGCATTTGGGTGTAGGATAGACTAAACAACCAATTCTTGGTATCACATCCTGTGGAAAATGAACTAATCTATGGAAAGAAGATGCAATGGTAAATCAGAGTCCTCATCGCTCAAAGGCCACCCTATATAGACGACCACTGAAGCTGAATGTGTCCTTCTGAAGACTTTCCAGCAAGGCTCCTCCATCCACACGGCAATATCCTATTAGCCACAAAGCTACGGCTGCAACTGAGGAGATAGTTACGGATTTGGACTCTGATTTGAATTCTGGAAAAACACTGTCGTCTCCTTTATCGGGGAGGGAGGAGTGAGGAAGTCTGGACGAGGAGGCGCAACTGAATGGTAGCACAACATTCACTTAACTCAGGAGTTTCAGGTCCACAGGCAGAGCTGAAGGTGCTGACTGAAGTGTACATCTGTGCTAAAGGAAATACTGAAAACATCCACAGCTGACTGACAACATGCCTTTTGGAGCCACACCAGATGTTTTGGGGGAAAATGTAGAGGAACCGAAGATTTGAGGATAGGTGCTACTCCCTGAGTAAGTTGGAAAGATCCTCAGCCTTGAGAACATAGGAAATCTGTCGGTCTGTTCGGCGGAAGCAGTCGCCAAGAACTCTGCCGTCACGTACTGTAGGAGGGTATGAATTATTGCAAATTCATACCCTGGTTGCTATGAATTATTGCAAAGTGCCGCCCCAAAGGGAGAAGTGTGGAACTAGAAGAGAGCAGGGTGTGAGTTGAGGAAGGGCCAACTTTGGTGATACTTATCATGCACAGCGGCCCCGCTACAGCCGCCTCCTCAGCCGGCGACCCAGTTACACAATCTATGACCCGTGGGATCGGAAAACATAGTCCACATGTTCATGAACAAGGTCGTGATTCACAAGCCGCAAAGAGAAGCTTACTGGACAAATGAGAAGGGTACTCTCTGATTTTACTAGTCACCAAATTCTGTTCAGGGTTCAGGGAAAGAATAGATGGATTCATGCGAGTCAAGGCAGAGTGAAGACGACAGAGGATAGAGACCAGAGCACAGGGACAGCAGATCTGATTGCACTTGGTTGAACATGGATGGCAAGCAGGTTCAGACATTAAATCGGCTCTGTGAAACATTGGTTTTCTCTACTGAATGCAAAAGCAAAGTGCTAAATACAAAGTCAGTTTCCAAGTTATACAAGCTTCAGCATATCATCGCTCTCTGTCCTTCGCTCTGTTTTTCTGTCTTTGTCTCACTCCCTCTTCTGTGCTCCCTTCCTCCATCCTTCTTTGTCAATATGCTTAATCCTCCACCAAGGCCAAAGCTATGGTTTAGTTATTTATCATTCAGCATTGTCAGATTGTCAGATTGGTTAACTTAAAAGTCTTTATAGCTTTATCAGGCCGAGATAATAGATAGCAATGCAAAAGGGTGTTGTGAATGTTTAATTTTAATGTTTAATGTCTATGAGAAGGTCATTTCTGTTAACTTTTCAAAACTCTTCATTTTAAAAGCAGTTTAAAAACGGTTAATTAAATTAAAATGTATTACCACACAATTACATTTAGCACAATAAAAGTTGTAATTTTAATTACAAGAAATGAATTCATGTAATGAATAAAATGTGCCACCTTTCGGTGAGCCATGAAATGTGTATCTGACAGTTCCCGTGGTAACAGGACATTACTTTTGTGTTTGCAAAACCAAAAACCTACAGTCGTACAGTCCTGGTGTAGGTCCCTCTTAAACAACAAGCCTATATAATATATTATATTTTGCTGCCAGGAAATTAAACATTGGCTTGGCAGCGTCATCTTACATGCATGTTTTTAAAAGGAACTAAGTAGTTTGTCAGGATAAAAATGTATATGAATAGAACAAAACCAAGGTAAAAACATCCCCACTCTCCTAAATACCTAACATTAGTATTGAGATTTTTCTGTCTGAAACAAAACACAATACATAACGGAATGTCTCCTGAGTAGTGCAGTTTCAGCAGTGATGGAAATCCCTGAGAAAAATCTCAGGTGTAGTTTGAATTTGTGATGGCATACGCAATCAAGGTTTGTTTTTGTTATACATATTTGGAGAAGATTTTGCATCACAGAGGAATGTGTGCTTTAGAAATGTGACGTTGAGGCACAAATGTGGATCTGTTGCCATGCAAACGATTAACTGTAGGCTAAGTGAACAGCAAGTTAGCAGAATTTGGTAAGGAAAGGGTTAGTGTACATTTCCTCAAAAATAATTGTGTGGTTGAGTTGCCTTTTCCAATGTTTGCTATGCTGTAACGGTGTGAAGTAAATCTGCGCAGCTTCTGTGTGTGCCATGTGAAAGCATTTCACTGAGTCGACCTTTAACCGTTAGAGGACACTAGATTGAGTTCCGATGCTTGCTCGTTGCCAGGGCTCCCACTATGCTCCCCACTGTGATAATTGATGTGTGCTGAGGTTGCCGTGGCATCAGGTTGATGCTGCAACACTTTGGTGGTGGATTATGTGAATACAATGTAAAGTTATCCCTGGTGGAAAATGGCTTCTTTTCTCAAGGGCAGATTCCAACCTGAGTTACTCCATTTCATGCACCTTTTCTATACTTTATTAGACAGAAGGAAAGTGAGGAAGATAAAAGATGTGTACAGTATATAAACAATGAGCCAGAGTGAAACCCAGTGATGTATGTAAACCAGAGGCAGTGTCCTAGAAGGACACACCTTTGCCACAAAAAAAATACAATTTGGGTTAGAAATAACACCATTCCTCTTGTTTTTCGATGTTAAAAGAACAAGTAAATGACACATTCATTTGGATAAGGGAATTGTAAGTACGAATGCGTTTGTTTTTGAGTTGCAGCATTTCATAGTTTCATCTCTAAAAAGAAATGTTAAAACAGTCATCAGGTACTCATCATGTTGAATACAATACAATTAAATATATTTAAGATATATATTTAAGATTTCCAGATTTTGTCTGTGTATATCTGTTTCCTTATATTTCTTGTCAGTATCTTTCTATGTGAAACACTTCCCAGGCTTTGCTAATATCTCTGCCATCCCCAGCCACATGATGCAGGCACCAATATGCTTGAAAATAAGGAGGCAGTTATTCTGTAATGTTCTTTTTCTCCCCATTTGCATAAAGCCTAAAGGGGCATTTCACTCTGGTGAACCCTTAGGTGCTTTGTATCTTGTTTCAGAGATTCTAATTGGCCCAAATGCGGTTTATGGGATTTGCGTGAATATGAACACACTCTATTATTTCAGAATGCGTATTAAAGAAATAGCAAGATCCGAAACATGAATGTCATGTTTTTATTACATTTTACAAAGCCTCCATTTGATTGTTACAACAAAATTAACATTATATATAAGTATATTTGTGTGTGGTCACTGCATTACCTCTCCAGTGTGCTGATACTAAATCATATGGAGGTTGACACACTTCCTGCTGTGCCTCATTGACAGAGGGGGGTGAAAGCATGCTGGTATGCCTGTCAACAATACTGTCCTTTCTTTTTCCATCTATCAACACATAGGTTTATTTTTCTTGCTTCTTTCAGAATTGCCTTAACCTTCAGTGTTTTTCATTTGAAATGTCAGTGAATGTGTGTGGTTGGATTTTGAGTCTTAAAGATTAGCCAAACATGAATAAATGAATGAATTAGTGCTTCTTGTTGTTGCTCTGGATAGCTTAACTACTAAAAGGCCAAAAGTAAATGTATGATTCTCTATGGGCCCTGTTCAGATGCATTAGTGTTTTGTCTTTTACTGCCGTCAAATGACTGAAGGGAACAAACAGCAAATATTGAACATGTGTCTCCGTTAATGAACCCCTCACACTCGTTGTTGGGCTTCCTGTCAAAGTGGACAGCTCTCTCATTGGAGAAGGGCGAGGTATACATTCAGGCAAGGCTTACGTCCCCAACGCTTTACAGCTCCCGCCTCTCTCCGAGCAACGCCATTTCCGCCTCTCCGCAAAGACGTGAGGAAATAGCAGTCCTGTGAGCTTGCTGAGCAGTTGTATAGTAAGGTATGAACAAGGACAACTACTAACTAGCAAACTCATCATTCATCATTCAAAACATAAGAGGCTCTACTGTTTCAAACAGAAGTCCCGGAGATGGCAATAGCGCGAACATCTTTAGTAATAGCTCGGCTAATTTGACAGCTCAGAAAAATAACTTGCTGTATATGGCGCTGGCTCGTCCAGCGGAATATGAACCGCGGCCTCATGCATTTCTCTCATGTCTCGTTAGGAAAGGGAAGACTGTGAACCCGCAACTCGCGTGTGTCACATAAAAGGAACATGTCATGTATCACACTTAAATAATTGGATCTT
>JACXGK010001107.1:18281-77791 GCA_016801125.1 Novumbra hubbsi | reverse complement strand
TGTAGACCCAGCACTGGCCATGCCTACCACACACAGACAGTGTGTTGGTGTAGACCCAGCACTGGCCATGCCTACCACACACAGACAGTGTGTTGGTGTAGACCCAGCACTGGCCATGCCTACCACACACAGACACGCACGTGGGTACACGTGAACACGTGTGTGCATTCACGCACGTAGACATAAACGCACACCGTCATACACACACACACACAAATGCATGCACACACGCTCACAACCTCCCCCCGCACACACACACATTATAGCGTAGATGTAGAGTGCCTGCATCCCGCCCCTGGCCACTGCCTACTTCAAACCCAAAACGAGTGCTTGGGGCCACTGTAGTGGATAGTCTCAGCCAAGATGCTCCAGTGAATTTAGAGAGGCATATGCGAGGTGGTTGAGCTCTTTAAAATCTCCTAATTGCACCCACTGGGAATGATCTGAAATAGTCCTTGAAGGCTTTCTTGTTTCATGACTTTGCGGCACGCGAGGAACAGTTTTGTGAGAAGCCTGTTAGTTTTTCTGCAGAATACATAATGGCTTATGTGGAAGTGTCTTATTAAATCCAATTTTAAAGACATTAAAGATACTTCTTTATTTATGGCGTTCCCTAGTGTGTTTGTAGGCATTCTATATTCAGGGTGTGGTAATAGCCGTCTCCTTCCACTAGGTGCCCCAGTGGCAGTATAGGTGAATGAATATAAGTGTCTTGGAGAGGGTAATTACTTCCTAATCTCTAGTCCTGTGACTCACATCAGCTGGTACAAAATTAATCCCCCTGACTAACTGCTGAGCTTGCCTTCTCCATCTTGAGTCAACATCTTTCTTTTTGCCCCACCCACACAAACATTTCAATGTTTCTCTCTCTCTCCCCCTTAAACCTACCCACACATAAACACACTAAGCACAGACACACGCGTTAAGACACCTACAAATGCACACACACAAAGACATTCACAAACATACACAGTCAAACCCAAGCATTGACACACAGCTAGACAAAGACTTTCAAACACATACACAGTCAAACCCAAGCATTGACACACAGCTAGACAAAGACTTTCAAACACATACACAGTCAAACCCAAGCATTGACACACAGCTAGACAAAGACTTTCACAAACATACACAGTCAAACCCAAGCATTGACACATAGCTAGACAAAGACTTTCACAAACATACAGTTAAACCCAAGCATTGACACACAGCTAGACAAAGACATTCACAAACATGCACAGTCAAACCCAAGCATTGACACATAGCTAGACAAAGACTTTCACAAACATACAGTTAAACCCAAGCATTGACACACAGCTAGACAAAGACATTCACAAACATACACAGTCATACCCAAGCATTGACACACAGCTAGACAAAGACAAAGACTCTCACAGACATGCAAACGCCCACACTAGACTGTTTAAAAACACAAAACACAGCTGAAAGTTGAAAATGAGAGACCATAAGCGGTGGTGCAGAATAACATCAACATGCCTATTGGGCTGTTTTTATGCCTAATGACAGATTCTCTGTAAAGGGTTCATTTGGTTTGATTGCTGGGAGAAATATCTACTAGCCCCTGGTGCTGTTTACCAGCATTTCAAGGGCAGTGTTTGCATAACGGTAGTTATCTTTAGCTGGGAACTTTAGATCCTTAATATTTAAGCAAGCATTAGTGTGTTAATCCATTGTGACAGTACTTCAGTCGTGGTCACAGTCACATTCCCTCTTAGCTCGGAGATATTATGCCTGTGTCTATCCAACTGCTTTCATTCTGGTCTCTGAAAGTTACTCTGGCAAGTGAAACAGTTACAACACGAATTGACCATTTCACAATTGTTTACTGCAAAACAAAATCGAACCCAATCAAACACAAAACACAACTTGTACACTAAAAAATTAAGAAGAATGAGTACGAGGTCTAAGGCTGGGATTCATTCAAATCTGATTGCAATGTTTGCTACGTGTCTTTATACCAGTCTAGTTGTAGCTGCTACATCTCCTCAGAATCCCAGCTGCTCCATTCCAGAGCAGCAAACACAAAGAGTTAAACCTCTGATCCCAGCATGTATTGTAAAACCAGGATACATGCAGACATACACACACACACACTCACACACATCATTGGACAACCTCATTACAAATCTGTACTGTGTAAGAAAAAGCAATAACAGTTCTTAAGTGTTTTATTCTTTAGTTTCTCAGTTGGCTGAACACACCTCTTTCCATCTATTCCATGTTTCAAGACAAAAACAATAGAGAACCAGGATGTTTTAATGTATACTGTAGAAAAATAATCTGCAACGCTACAAGCATCAATATATAAACAAAACACTCCGTTTTTGTTAATATTTGCTCTCATTATAAAAAGACAAGATAGTGAAAACCCTTGACAAGCTGTGGCAATTATGACACATTATCTTGTCTACAACAGAAACCAGTTGACTCGGAGATTACATGTTCAGCAGTGACAACAATGACAACATGATCTCTATCACACACAACAGATGCACACACAATAAGGCATACAGACACACACACACACAGAAAACGGTCATACGCCCCCTGGTGTTAAAGCATAGCATAACAGGCGACACACAGATTGAGATGATGTCTCTCTTTTCAACGCTTCCACAGGTTACATGGCCTTCCAGGAGGCCGAGGAGAGAGAGAATAATGGACATATGTTCTAATCCAAAGCAAGACACCAGATCTCTGACCGGTCTTACAGGCTGACTCCCTTAGTATCCGACATCTCTCAAAGTGACCGCCTCTGTAAGGTCTCATTGTTATGAGTCAGCCTCACTTCAGTATCTTCTACTTTCTCTCGGTGCAGATGTTGGCCAGTGTTTTGAACTTTGACCCAAGCGAGTCCAAGAAGTCCAGATTGTCCTGGTCACCAAAGTCACTGCAGCATCCCACTGAACCGGCGGGTGACCCTTGACCCTCGTACCCGTAGGCCCGGACTGTATCCGCCGCGAAACGCTCCTCTAACGCTCCTCGCAGATAGCCCACCTTCTGTAGGACACAGACGACAGGGGTCAACACGGGTCACCGAAGGCCTTACTAATACAACCATATCACGTCCCGCACACACACACACACACATAACATATACAACACCTTGACAGGAATGACAAAACTGTTTTCCTGAATCTGGGAACGGCATAGCGGTGGTGTTTCTACTGGTTTACCTTGTCCAGGTAGATTCCGTTGGTCTTCCAGGTGTGATGTGCGGAGAGAGTAGAGGAAGACTGGGACTGTCTCAGTAAGGTGTTGTTTTTGTAGAAGTCACCGGTCCCGTTCTGTCCAGCGTAGAAGTCTTGCCTATTTTGGGTCTGATACATGCTTTCCCGATGACTGAGTGTGTTCTTACTGAACAGAGGGCCTTGTGCAAAAGACCCGACCTTACTTTGGTCCATCGTCCCCATGAGCCCCGCTGTCTTCATAGAGCCGTCCATCGTGTCCATCAGCAGGTTGGCGGATTTCTGCAGAAGAGCCAGATGAAAGGTAAGGCCAGCGGTCACATGCACAAGGCTGACCAAACCAACTGGGACGTCTCACAAGCACCTCCACTTAAACAGTTGTTCCTCGCCTTTATTCTAAATGTAAGTCTACTGACTGAAATAGTATCAAATCAGTCGAGTTATAATCCCCATGAAAACATATGGCACTGGAAAAGCGTTCTCCCATCATTCGCTTTTTAAAGATTGTAGGATCCATTTCCAACATGTTCTGTGTTTTGTGCCGAGTTACACTGCCTCACCATGTCCATGGTTTTGTAAATGGTAATAAGACGACTGGACTTGACCAAAATTTTGGCAAAATAAAAGAAAAAACATTTCTTTGTAAAATTAATCGAAGCAAAGATGTTGACGAATGTCACCTTGTCCTGACCAGATTTATCAAAACGCACAGCCAGGGAAAAACTTAACAAAACACAGACCTAATTTAACGCCATTCAAAAATTCCTTATTGGGAAAATGCTTTGTAGGCATAACTGTATAGTTTTCTGAAGATGGAAGTCTATTGTATTGGCTATTGTATTGACTGATCAAAGAGGAACACACACACACACACACACATCAATGTTAAATGACCACGGCCAGGGAAAAGCTCACCACTTCCTCTCCGGGAGCCTCTGTGTTTGACTTCAGGAGCATGCCATCATTGGTATCCTCCAAGAAGAATTTTTCTGCCTTAGTAGTGCAGCGAAACACAAACAACAGACCTAGAAAGAGGAAAACATCAATTTACAGTAAAATGAGAAAGAAAAAAATATATACCCAACACTCATGACGTGTGTGTGTGTGTGTGTGTGTGGTTTAACCAGCTGTACTCACAGATGAGGAGGAGCAGGAGGAAGGCCAGCAGCATGGCGAGGACGCCCCAGATGCCCACGGAGGAGGAGCTCCTTTTGGACACACACTCCCCTCCCAGGCAGCTACACACCCGGACACTCAGCACCTGAACCCCTCCCTTATCCTGCTGATCAGTCACACGCACCGGGACCTCGTACACACCCCGGCCCAAGTCCACCACCTGCTGCAACACCGCCGACTCATCTACGGGGGGGGAGACGTGATTAATGAGGAGGGATGGAGACAGGAAGAGGAAGTGAAAGCCAGAGGAGACAGGTGGAAGTAGCGAGATGGAGGAAGTGAAACACAGAGGGATGGATGGATGAATGTAGAGAGATAGAGGGAGTGACCAACAAAGGGAAAGACAGAGGAATGTAGAGAGATGCAGATCTGGAAAATATTAAGAGACCACTGCACCATTTTCTTTCCTTAGCAGAAATGGGGAAAAAAGACAGTTTTGAGTGAGGAACAGAAGGGTTCAACTTAAAACGTTCATTTTCAAAAATGAACGAAAAAAGTGCAGTGGTCTCTTCATTTTTTCCCAGAGCTGTAGAGAAAGTGCAAAACAGAGGGAAGGATGAATGTAGAGAATCAGAAAAGTGAAAAACAGAGGGAAGGATGGAAAGAGAGAAAGACACTTTTAATGTGTTTATTTATTTTCTTTCTTGTTGAACACATTGCTGATTAGAACATTGAAAACGCCTTTTGTTCTTGTGAAACCTGTACATAACGCTTACTTTCAATGTGCCTGTTTGACAATTTAACTTGGTCCTATCACTTAGATTTTTCATAATACGTCTAATTTCCAGTCACTTAGCAATAGTAAACACATATTTCTCGTGCCAGTAGAGCATGAACTGAAAGGGAGAAAGAGAGGCATTACTGTGGGTTAAATCCACCGTGGAGAGGTAACCTTTGGAATGCACCGTGTTCGGAGGACTGTATGGCCCTCACAGTGTTAATATCCTGCAGATTGTGTTTGAACGCCTGCTGTGTATGTGCTGTCCTGCGATGTGAAAAGTATGTGTTTGGGTGTGTGTGTTTTCCTACCATGTGTTTATGTCTGTGTGTGAAGTGTGTTTGTTTTCATGCGCATTATGTCGTGTCACATGATGTGTGTTTGTAAGTGTGTATGTTGAGACCTAGGGTGTGTTTGTGTGTGTTGTTCCACGATGTGTGAGGTGTTTAGTCGTGTTTTCTGTGTGTATGTTGTATCCTACGATGTGTAAAATGTGTGTACGTATGTATCTGTGTGTGTCTTGTGTGTATGTTGTGTCTCAGGACTTCCACAGATGCGTTCACTATGCTGCTAAACAGAGGGTGACAAAAAACACAACACACACATTCACTTTACCACTAATGGGACGGAGTGACATCTCTGTGCTGCCTGACATTTAGCTTGACATTTCAATCCTGTGAGGCTGCGGAGGTCTTTGGCTGATACACACATTGGCACACTACCCAAATGGCACACTATTCCCTAACTTTGGAACAGGGCCCACCGCAATGGTGCCACTGAAAGGGCATAGGGTGCCGTTTGGGATGAAATCACACTGAACAATCCTTGCCTTCTGCCCATCCACTGTGGTCTGGTCATCTGGTCAATGTTAATTATTATTACCAATAATTCTATTATAATTATTGACACATTCTAGTTGTACCTCGATTCAACCTATCATGTTGATGAATTTTCCTTTATGTAGCTCGCTGTCTATAAGCATTGCTCAGCCTTATTAAAAAATGTGTTTCTTGCCAAAACCAAACTGTATATTTAAATGTGGAGGGTGTTGGGGGACAACTATCTAGGCCAGTACTACAAAACACAGGGTTCTCCCACACACACACACACACACACAAGAACACACACACGACTGCATTGGACCGAGTGGCAACCAGTAGGGAGGCACATTTGCTGACTATTACAAATGACAGCCAGGAGAAAAGGACCAGAAAAACGGGGACAAGGAACAGGAAACGGGGTGTTACAGTAAACAAAGCGTGACAACGGTGAGAGTGGAGTGTTGACCCAACAACAAGAACTCCATTCTCAGCAGCACCTTTATAGTTGAAACCCTTAACATTGATGAAACACTCGTTCCACCACTCTCTCACACGCCGGTACTCACTCTTAATATTTGTCAGACGCCATTTCCCATCATGCCCCTCTGGCAGCGTGAAGTGGAAGGGGGCGGAGTAGGGTGAAAGGTCAGGGTCCTCTGCCTTTACGAGAATGGAGTTCAAGTGTCCGTCGGCGCCCTCGCAAATCTTCAGGTCGGTCCCCGGGAAGATCATGGGAACGTTGTCGTTGACGTCCTCGATCAACAGGGTGACTGTTCCGTTCCCGGTCTTCTTACCTTGGAGACACAGGGATCAATGGGGTCAGTCAGGGCTGCAGGCCGATCTCAGAGGTGTCCGATTTCACCCATTCATTTATTCATGCAGTCACCTGAAACCCGGAGCCGCTCATCCATTCACTCAGTTGTCCATTCGACTAATTCCTTACAACTGAAGACCATCGTGTATTCTCATGTTGGCTAGTTAATCTATGTTTGCTGGCTAATGTAACGCTGCCCTCTCTGTTATCAATTTGACAGCATTATAGGGATGACAACGTTGTTTGCTAATAGTTATTTGGTTGGTCAGGAATGTCTTTTATTCATGAGTCACTATTCTGTAACTGAGGTTCAAACTTTCAAGGGAAAAGAAGCAACAGCAGAAAAAGAAAAATAGTATAACCCTGGCAAGACACCAGTGAGTGAGCCGGGCTGAAACCCAGGAATAGGGTTGACCAGTCTTCAACACGCTTAACCTGCAACACCAATATACATAAAGGGAAAACATACTCATCACAGCAACCCACAGTCAATGAAACTTCAGGGATATCAATATGTCCAGTTAGGAAGCATAAGCGATTGTGAATCAATGCCACCTGTTTTGGTACAAATGAAAATGACAACAGGTCCACTCGAGAAGCAACAGCAAGACAACCCCTACAAGGGAATGGTTTTGCAGGAGGTGGCCACAGACAATTGCTCCCTCCTTCCTGATTATTTCTTCTACAGTTTCGCGTTTTGCTAGTGTCGCTATTGTCACAACTGGTATCATGAGGCGGTACCTGCAGCCCATTCAGGTTCCACAGGTAGTCCAGCTCCTCCAGGAATGCACATCCATATGTGCTGTTGCAAGAAAGTTAGATGTGTCCAGGTCTGGGAGGAGATCCCCTGAGGACAATATCCATTGTCTCTTCAGGAGCATGCTCAGACATTGTCGGGGGTACATCCCGGCATGTGGGGGCCATACACACTACTGAGTCACATTGTGAGTTGCCGCAAAGTTTGAGTCCGGCCCTCAATCGGTTGGTGATTTTGGTTTCCATTGAACGTGGTCACGTCATTTAACTCTCAACGAATTACACAATGTACAGTAAAGATTTTGATCTTTAATATATTTCCTTCATCGAGACCTGATGTTTGATTTAAGTGTTCCCTTAATTTGTTTTAGCAGTGTTGTACCTCTGATGAATACAGATGAACCCGTTCACACACACACGCATACATACACATACACTCAAACACACACACACTTAACACAAAGGACAGTTCATGCTAAACACTGACTGATAACCCAAAGACACACCCTGGGTAACAGATAAAAACCAATGAGCTAAAAGAACCTAGCATTAAATGTTGTAAAAGTTATTGAATAATGTTCTGTACCACTTTTACTCAGGGCCAACTTATTCTAGTGCTGGAATTTTCTTTCAGTGGAAGTTCTCTAATGAGGTTCTCTAACGAGTCCAGGATTATACATAACACTTCCTGTTGATACTCACTGCTGTCCACAGCTTTCACTTTGATGGTGTAGGCTCCACGGGTAACTAGAGGAGACTCCCGGTCGATGGTGTTAGCCACTCGCAGTTCACCAGTAGTCTCACCTATACTGATCCATGAGCCAGGGTCAGACACTGAGTAGTAACTACAAAAAAACATACATATACACAAATGGGGGGGTTAACAGATATAAAGCAACACATGTATTCCAAACTGAAAATGTACTGTCACCCCTATGATGTTCCTGTACATAATGCAATGTTAATACATCCCTACGTGATGCAGAAAATGTGGGGGGACAGTGGGTCTTTAGGTGATGTGGTGGGACAGTGGGTCTTTAGGTGATGTGGTGGGACAGTGGGTCTTTAGGTGATGTGGGGGGACAGTGGGCCATTAGTTGATGAGGTGGGACAGTGGGTCATTAGGTGACGTAAAGGGACAGTAGGTCTTTAAGTGATGCGGGGAAACAGTGGGTCTTTAGGTGTTGTGGGGGGAAAGTGGGTCTTTAGGTGTTGTGGGGGGACAGGTCTTTAGGTGTTGTGGGGGGACAGAGGGTTCTTTAGATGATGCAGTGGGACAGTGGGTCTTTAGGTGCCATGGTGGGACAGTGGGTCTTTAGGTGATGTGGGGGGACAGTGGGTCTTTAGATGATGCGGTGGGACAGTGGGTCATTAGGTGACATGATGGGACAGTGGGTCTTTAGGTGACATTGTGGGACAGTGGGTCTTTAGGTGATGTGGGGGACAGTGGGTCTTTAGATGATGCGGTGGGACAGTGGGTCATTAGGTGACATGATGGGACTGTGGGTCTTTAGGTGTTGTGGGGGGACAGTGGGTCTTTAGGTGTTGTGGGGGGACAGTGGGTCTTTAGGTGATGTGGGGGGACAGTGGTTCTTTAAGTGATGTGGGGGGACAGTGGGTTATTAGGTGATGTGGGGGGACAGTGGGTTATTAGGTGACATGGTGGGACAGTGGGTCTTTTGGTGATGTGGGGGGACAGTGGGTCTTTTGGTGATGTGGGTGGACAGTGGGTCTTTTGGTGATGTGGGGGGACAGTGGGTCAACAGTGTTGTTAAATGCTACTGGTTCGTACTTGATCCCTTTGCTGCTTTTGGTCTCTGGGTCCAAGGCCGTATAGGTAGAGATAATGGTCCCATTGGGGGTGTTCTCTTTGACCCTGATCACCATGTTAGGAGTTGTGAACTCTGGTCCCTCATCCACATCTAGCACATTGACATCCACAGGAACAGAAAGCCAGGTCGCTTTCGGGTTCACTAAAGGAGCCTCGTTCTGGGCAGAAATCATCAGCTTGACTGCATTTGCTTTCTCATAGTCCAGAGGCTGGAAGATGGGAGGGGAAAGAGGAAAGAAGTCAATAGGTTAGGCTGAAGACTTACTCCATCTGACCTGGCTGTCAATATGTCAGCATTAGTCTGAGTTCTGTGCTTGCATTCCCAATGGCACCGGGTTCAATACGTTTTGGACTACGGTTGACCAGAGCCATAAAAGCCCTGATGCAAAGTAGTGATTTGTTTAGCAATAATAGTAGAATAGGGTGCCATTTGGGACTCAACCCAGCATGGTGGTCCAAGCACCGCTGTCATATCTGATTTCTCCATCCTCTGACATATTTAACAGCCACCTAGCAGAGAGTAGATAGAGACTCACTGTGACCAGCTAATTATAACAACCATTCTCACTGCTTATCAGTGAAGTGACTAAAACACACACACATACACACACACACACAAAGACTGCCAAGATGAATTCCACACTCAGCTCTCCAGAGAGCTGCCTCTGAATTCTCACAGTGTGAGCAGATTACGTTGTCATCATTAATCACTGTTTCAGTGTCTTTCTGTCTGAGTCAGTATCTCCGCTTGTTTTCAGTGTATGACTAGCTCTGCTGTTGTTTGCGTCAGTCAAGTAGAGTTGACACCCAAAATCCAAGTGCTGACTAAGAAAAACGTAAAGTTATGGAAAAACCGTGGTGTACACATGGAATGATGCGAAAAGTATTTGAGATTTGTGACTATTTTTGTATCATTTCTTCGCCGGTGCATTTATCTGTGCCTGACTCCATGTTCTTGTTTGTGAGAATGCCTTTGTATGCTGTGGTGTTATCTCAGTCTCACCTTAGTGACATAAAGCAGCCCCTCGTTGGTTTTAGGATCTGTATCTATCCGGAAATTCCCGTTCTCATTGCCCTGGTTGATGACAAACTTGGCATTCCAATTTGGAGTTTTTTCCTCATCCTTGTCGTCTACAGGAATCCTGAGGATTAGCACGTCTGCTTGGTTCTCCTGTATCGTGGTCTTGTACTGTGGGGCAGAAACCAATCGCTTAATCAAGTCATTTATATTGAGAGAATTGTTTGTTACTTTGCTCTTACAATGTAACTAAAATACTTTTTTACTTACAAAAAATAAAAAACCATGGCTATTTGAAAACCAAAAATATCCTAAATTAATGTTTATCAGTTGACTGCATTGAACAATTGTCTTGCTGAGACAAAGATACTTAGCCAAATGAGCCTGAAAAAATATCATTCTACAGGACTGAAGTGTTTGTCATGTTTTGATTTTAAATCATCTAAATATTGCGAGTCGCGGCTCTTCATAACACAAAAGGGGAGCTAACCAGCTACAATCTTAGAAAAGCTTTTCATCACAAAAACAAGTTTTACTAAAGCAAGAATTTCCTTGTTCTGCCCTGAGCTGAGCTGTACTCAGCCGTACTGTACATAGCTGTCCCTCAGCAGACATTACTACGTAGAGATTGGTACTGGGGCGCACAAGCCGTGGGGCGATGTGGGAGATTGGGCAGCAACAAACCATATGAAAAGGTACGGGGGTCACAAGGAAAACAGAGGTTATGAGCTCCTAAATGTACAGATACATCAAGAAACGTGAATATCCAAGAGCGGTTTATCTTTAAACCAAAATTCCCAGTATCCATTTTGATTCCTGTGTGAGTTCTTCTGCTAGGATTTTTCTGTGGTTTTGTTCCCAGTTGTTTTTGAAGTTTTTCTTCATGCATTTACTGTTGATCTAGAAATGCCCTGTCACTCAGAGACTAGCCTGCAGTGTTATTGGCCAACAGTCAGTTCCATGTAAATGATTGGCTATAAGAGTTGGTAGGCCCTCAGGGTGGCCATGTCTCCAGCCCCCAAACACTGTGACACAGTAGACAGGCACTGGCCAGTTTGATGGAACCTAAATCACTGTCTGAGAGCGGAGAATGTGTCCCATGCCTTGCAAGCTACATAGTGCACCACTTAGCACTTAGGTCAAAAGCACTACGGTGTGTGGAGTATATGGTGTGATTTGGGACAGAACGGCAGGAGGGGTTGACAGCTTCAAACCTCAGTGTTAAAACCTCAGTGTTAAAACCTCAGTGTAGCCTGTCCAGAGAGTGATATAATTTGCAACTCTTTCCCCCATATCTTAGAAGGTTGGAGAACAGTGAATATCCTTCAATTGGTCTGCATGAGGGCTTAGACTATACTTTTTTCTGTTCATCATCATTGGGTTTGGTTTGAAGATCGGTGACTAACCGGCTGAATTTGAAAGTACTCTCTGTTCCCTAAATACTGTACATCTTTTGACCACACCCTAATCCATAGTGAGGTAACAGGGAGCACGGTGCAGTTTGGGACATGGTGCTGTCATGGCAGCAGGAGGAGGTGACCTACACTGGTCTGTCTGAAGGTGGGAGGATTGTCGTTGATGTCCTTCAGGGTAATAACTGCCGTAGCTTTGTTAGACAGGCCTTTCGAGGACCCATCCATATCCCGGATCTCCACTTCAACACGGTGTTGGGAAAGCGTCTGGAAAGTCACCATAGAACAAAATGAGCACAGTGTCGTACACACACACACACACACACATTGCTTGTACTGTAGACCAAATGAAAGAAAAACATCTTCAATTCAGCTGAAGTTTGCTCTTGTTTAAACTTGCCTCGAATGAACGCATCTTTAATAAACCATTTAGCGGAAATGAGAGTGAATCCGATTATTCCAGGAATTTCTTATGAACCCATTAAAATAAAGCTTAAAATATGATAGAATGGGAAAGCCCAGTAGCCTGTCTGTAACAGTAGCCTACCTCTCTGTCCAGGTTGGTGTTTTTGGCTAGGATCAGCCCATTGTTTGTCCCGATACTGAAGAATTCATTTTGCAGAGTGTATCTGACCTTTGTGTGGAGCGTATTTTCCTGATCCTTGTCAAAAGACTTCACTTCCCCTATTTCAGTACCTGGGAGGGAAAGGGGAAAATTGCATGTATCCATTCAGATGCAGTCACAGAAGTACAAACACACCCATAGGCACATTCTGTCCCTAAAGTACACACACTCACCAGCGTTACAATGTTCGAACACAGAGAAGGTAAGAGGTCCAGAGAAGGTAGGTGCATTGTCATTGATATCCTCCACCAGCACAGTGATGTCCAGCGGAATATCTGTCTCTTGCCTTGTCCGCCGGTCAAATACATGGGCTTGGAACTACACCCACACACAGTATTCATTAATAAAAAAACACTGTACATACTGTTCACTCTAAATCTGACGTACACACAAAAAAATAGATACGCAACAAATTCTCCAGGGGTGAATCATCACGGAGGTGCTGTAACAATGTAACACTAGGCCTCTTCAGCGTCATGCAATCACTCAATTTATCGAATATTTTCAAACACAAAGAAAAACACTCCTAATAATGAACCCACCATACTACGGTTATTGACCCCCGACCTGCACACACACACGTTCCACTCACCACGAACTTGGGGTACTGCTCCCGGTCGACGCGGTAGTGCACACGCACCATACCGGTGTCACGGTCCACCGAGAACAGGTTCTCCGGGACCGTGGTTACTCCTTGGCCTCGGATCTCATAGAATACTGAGAAATTCACGGACGAATCGGAGCCCACCTGGAGGAAGAGAGGCCTGGGTAAATCGCCAAACACATCCCTAGTACAGTTCACACTGACAGGAAACCAGACCCAATGAGACCGTAGAACCATAATGAGAAAAGCACAGGAGATGGTGACTGACTAAATTGTTATAGATTGGGAATATGTGTACTGTGGTAATTATGGACCTCACCAGTTCAACATCCTTGGGGAATGGAGGGGTGTCCTCTTCTTTAATACTGAACGGGAGTGGACTCCATCTCCTTTTGGTGCGCCTCAGAACTTTAGAAGGACCCCTCTCAACCTCCGTCGGTGCAAACCAGTTCCTCTGGGGTACTTGAATTCTGCCCTGTAAGGACGCGGTCACAGTGGCGATGTGAAAACACAAGCAGTCTACTTCTTGACAGGGACCTTGTAACCTTGCTGCTTTTTGGTTAACTGTCTCCTAGTTCTTCCTCACCTGGTCGGGCTCAGGGGACAGATGGACCTCCATCCTCCAGCGTTGCCTCGTCTTGTCCACCCCCCTTACAGAGAAGGACTTCCCGGGTGCCGTGACCGTGGTCTCACCCACCGCCACAACGGTGCCATTACTCAGCACGGCAAAGTGATCGTCACTGGAGGTCACCTGACGCCCCTTTATTTGACATCGTACCACCGGCACTGTACAGAACAGAACAAATTACACCCTGTCACTACACTGGCAACACGGGATATACACCCTGTCACTACAAAGTATACCCTGTCACTACACTGGCAACACGGGATATACACCCTGTCACTACAAAGTATACCCTGTCACTACACTGGCAACACGGGATATACACCCTGTCACTACACAGTATACCCTGTCACTACACAGGCAGCAAGGAGAGTATACCCAGTCACTACACTGAGAACATTAAGAATATGCCCTGCTATTTCATTAACAACCCAGAGATCATAACCTGTTCGCTACATTGATAACAGAGAATATACCATTTCACTACATTGAGAACACAGCGGCAATACACTGTCATTAAATTGAAAGATAATTTACCCTAAACTAAATTAATAACATAGAGAATATACCCTGACTATACATTGGTAACACAAACTGAGCGTAAACATTTTCCCAAAATACATTATCCATATAATTTTAATAATCATGAATTGAATTGATATCAGTACTCTTTCTATGAAACTCAAAATGAGCCACTGTAACTATCCACTGTGAAGGTGCACACACACAAACTACTATGCACAACACTACACAGGAAAACAAATGAATACAGGTATTAGTTATATGGGTGTACCTTGAGAGATGACATAGCCAGGCTTGATCTCAGCTGGGACCTGCGCTTGGATGGATTTTGGAACACAGCACTTAACAGACTGACATAAAAGCAAAGAGAAAACACAGTGAACAGGCATATCCAGGGTCAAAGACAAACCAGAAAACACACAGAGAACACAGAGAACAGGGTTAACTTGTGGGTAAGACAATCCCGAAAATATGATGCAGACTGTATATTCATATATACGCAGGAGGTGAACAAAATAACGGAGGCAGGAAACAATATATTATGGAGTAAGGAGTAGGACCACCCTTTGCCTTTAGAGCAGCTCCAATCCTTCTTGAAATGATGCCATACAAGTCTGGAACGGTGTGTAGTGGGATATTGCACTGTTCGTAATGATGAAAAGCCTCTAGTTCTTTGAGCGATGAAAGAGAAATATACTTTGCACTCTCTGCTCTAGCACTTCCCAAAACGTTCTAGAGCGGCGGCCATTGAAGGCTTTCAACGTCCTCCTTGTGTTCTTAAAACTAATTTAGAATATGCTGTGTGTATGGGGGGCATCTTCATCTTGGAAAAGTGAAACATCATGAGGGAACAGTGTTTACAGCATAAGATGCATCTGGTCCAATAAAACGGTCATTTCTCTCAGCCATTATGCAACCATGCGGAGCAGTCATCAGACCCAATGACTCCCACAAGATGGCTGCCAATACCATTATGGACCCCCCACTATGTTCACCAGTTGGCAGCAGACATAGTGGGCTGAAGGCATCCTTTGGCTTTCTCCACACGTAAACCCATTTGAATGTATGAAATATGACATTGTTCCGTTCCTCAAGGTAAGGACCACAATGTTTAAGACCGATAGGGCCTGCTGAGGCCCTGTCATAAAAACATCACTATGACTGAGAATTATGAAAAAGGACAGTGACAACCGTTACAACTGAACTGTTACAACTACTAATTGCTAAAGAAATAGAAATGTTTAACATATATTGAAATATTGAAAATATCCAGTAAATAAAGACAGAAATAACACAGCATAGCAAGTGCAGGTCATTCTAGAAATTGTTTGAAACATTTCATTTGTACATTTGTTATTGATTAAACTCAATAAATCTTTAAAACAAGGAATGTATTCGCAATAACGCAATAACGCTGATGTGTTGAGCAACTTGCACCACATTGGGTTAGTTGAACAAAATGTATTATTGTTCTGATGACTTTTCATATTTGGAAGAAATTCAATTAACCCATTTAAACTGATTTTAATGGACAGTTATTACAAGTGGAAATTATTCTAAAACACGTATGACCGATCATTTCTAAATGTATGACAATCGTTTTATTAAATATTATTTGTATACACTGTAATAATAAATTATATTCGTGTAAATTGCTAAGTGCGTAATAAAACACAGATTGGCAGTACATGTTAATGATGAGATCCCTGCATTTCCAAGCCCTGTTAAAAGTGATTGAAACAAATTGACAAATGCAGCCTGATTCAAATATTGAAAAGCAATAGCATCACGTTGCATTTTGGGAAAATAAAATCCATATATTTCTACTTTTGAAATACAGACCTAAGATATTACAAAACAATTGACCATTTTGTTATTGTTGTTGACTGCACACATAATTGTATCCTTTGTGTTTGGCCAATTAACAAAAAGTAACACTACTCTGCATAGCATAAGTGGCTCCAACTCCACTTCTTGAAAATATTAGCTTTACTGTAATCTTACACTTACACTTTTCCCATTACTTTCAATTTTTTAAACACTTCCTTTCCTTCTTTACTTTTCTTACGACTCTCATGTGCCTGATTTGCAAGAGGACTGATTAATCGGGAAAAAAAGATAGTTTGAGAACTATCTGCTATCTATAACGAAACTAGAGAACAAATATCACCCTTAATTAACACGCTTCATTAGAACATCTAACTGTGTAGTTCTGTACTGCTATTTTACCGCTATGCTCTTAAAAACTTCTGAATGAGCTACAAAAAAAGGCAGTAGTCATGGAGGACTGAATTACACAACTGCGTTTAAAAAGGTGAACGTAACGACCACCACGGACAAGTAAAGCAGAAAAAGACGAATTGACATAACGGAGCAGTTAGGCATATAAACCAAAATATATATAGCAACTTTTTAACTAGAGATGCATCACTTACCACCGCGAGCAGGCTCACGCAGTAGAATAACACGCCCAGAGCCATGGCACAGCGACGGCGGGATAAATACCGAGCTGTAACCGAACCAAGATAGCGTGAAATAGGTTGGAGTGTAATAGGGTAGAGCCCGAGTGCGGTGCGGGTAGACGGCGAGGTCGTTTCTGCTAGGGTGTGTATGATTATTTGGTCTCACACATGTATAGGGTGTGTCCAGATAAAGTCTGTGAGGTGGTACGGAGTCCGCTCAACCGCTGATCTTGTAAGTTGACCTGGAGGTTCACCCGAAGTCTGTCTTAAGATCTCTGATCTAAGATCCACCCTCTTGAAACTGGCCTATCTGTGTGTGTATATGAAATAATATGATTCTAACTCATTGCATTTAGCTACAGTGCGAGTTATGTTGCCACGTTATATTCTGGGTATATTCTCTATATTTCCAGTGTAGTGACAGGGTATATTATTTGAGTTGCCAGTGTAATAACGGTATATTCTTTGGGTCTTCCAGTGTAGTGAGAGGGTATATTCTTTGTGTTGCCAGTGTAATGACAGGGTATATTCTTTGTGTTTTCCAGTGTAATGAGAGGGTAAATTCTTTGTGTTGCCAGTCCAGTGACATGTTATATATTTGCCAATGTAGTGACAGTGTATATTGTTGCCATTGTAGTGACAGGTTATATTGTTGCCATGGTAGTGACAGGTTATGTTGTTGCCATGGTAGTGACAGGTTATGGTGTTGCCATGGTAGTGACAGGTTATGGTGTTGCCATGGTAGTGACAGGTTATGTTGTTGCCATGGTAGTGACAGGTTATGTTGTTGCCAGTGTAGCTCATCCCCAGAACCGGGAACAGGATGACTAGGGTAGTAATGGTACATTCTCTGTGTTCCGGTGTGTTATTATTATCCAGGGACAACCATATCTAAGGCTTCTTACAACTAAATACAATACAACACTGTTACCATACCAACATTTATAAGTTACCTTTAACACGATATTGTTGAATATTGTTGTTGATTAGCTAGATTGAGTTCTGGAATCAAAGGGAATTCCTGAAATATGAGTCAATTTAATGTAATTGGGACAGATATCTGCTGACTCCTACAGTAATCATGACATAAAAGTCCATAAAACCACTACAGTTAGGAATGAATAAACGCAAAGAGTCAAATGGAAATGAATCAGTTACCTATGTTGTACAATACTGAAGATGATTGATTTGTTGACCCGGTAGGTACAGATGTGAGGCGGGTATGAAACATACATTCTGCTTGCAGAGGAGCCTTGTTTTACCCAGATTATTGTATAACTTCCAGTTGACCAAATACACAGTTGGGAGAACAACGGTGCCTTTCTTTGAAGTGGGTTGCCTGTTCCACTGCTTCATGGCTCTATATAAGGCGTCCAGACCTGTAAGGTCTGACGCCTGTAGCAACGTGGCTATCAGTATGAACTAGAAGTCCTGGATGTTTGGCCATGCTTACAGACTGACTGCGTGTGGCCTTCAGATTGCAGACCTGTTAAAGCCGCAAGTATTGAAAGTCCTGAGCAGGTTAAGGGCGGCACTGTGTGTGTGTGCCAGTTTCGGTCAGTGAAAGTGTTTGGGAAGGTGTGTGCAAGTTTTTGTGCCAATGTGTGGGAAAGTGAGAGAGTCAAACTAACCTGCCAGCTGTCAGTCCACCTGTATCTCCAGACATGAAGATGCAGGTTAATCTTGAATTGAGTCATTCAAATGGTGAATTAGACACAATAGTACATTTGTCACTGTCTAGTCAACATATTGACACGCCGTGCTTAACTATACAATTTTAGTTATAGTCATCATTACAGTGGTAGACTAAACAGTCTGAGTTGTAGTTGTTTTGACAGTGGTAGACTATATGGTCTTAGTTACAGTGGTCTTGACAGTGTTAGACTATCTTAGTTACAGTTGTCTTCACAGTGGTAGACTATACAGTCTTAGTTACAGTCGTCCTGACGGCGGGTAGACTATACGGTCTTAGTTACAGTTGTTCCTACATTGTTAGACTATCTTAGTTACAGTCCTCATGGCAGTGGTAGACTATACAGTCTTAGTTATAGTTGTCTTGTAAGTGTTTGAGCATACAGTCTTAGTTACAGTCCTCATGGCAGTGGTAGACTATACAGTCTTAGTTATAGTCGTCTTGTCAGTGTTTGAGCATACAGTCTTAGTTACAGTCGTCTTGATAGTGGTAGACTATGCAGTCTGAGTTATAGTCGTCTTGTCAGTGTTTGAGCATACAGTCTTAGTTACAGTCATCTTGATTGTGGTAGACTATGCAGTCTGAGTTATAGTCGTCTTGTCAGTGTTTGAGTATACAGTCTTAGTTACAGTTGTCTTGATTGTGGTAGACTATGCAATCTTAGTTATAGTCGTCTTGTCAGTGTTTGAGTATACAGTCTTAGTTACAGATAGTGGTAGACTATTAGTTACAAAAAGTATTCCTCTTTGTGTATTGGATGTACTTTGACATGTTTGATAGTATTCAAAGACCACTGCAGACCACCATTTTTACACTTTTAATATAAAGCACTTTGAAACACTAAAACAATTGGTTTACATAAAATATGTGATCTGTGTACATATTTGCAATTTAGATCTACTTACAGTAGTTAATGCATACATTTTTATACTTGTGTAATACCCTGTGAGAATCCAACACACAACCTTGGAGTCGCAAAGGCTTACCAACTGAGCTACATGGGACTGTAATGATTTTTCTGCATATCCTAACTCCCCAGGAGACGCCTGCAGATAGTGGGGTCACTGTACTGCATTTTTCAAACCAGGATCATTTTGGTTATTTGCTCAATGCTCTAACCTCATCCGTTGATCACAAACCATTGCATTTCACACAACAAAGCTGCCTAATAATAACATAGAACTAGTTGTATTTTCAACATGCCGTGTTTTAGAACATTGGTAGAATATTATCAAATTCAACCATTTTTGGAGAACATTAACAACAATAAAAAGCCAAAATATGTCGATAGGAAGAGCAAGAACATTACTGTTGTCTCCCAAATTGACCCCTTCCCCTCCACCCTAGATTGCCCATGTCCCAATGCTGAAGAGCTGAAAATGACTGAGGACATTGGGGCTAGTGAAACCCTCCAGGGGGCCCTTCCAGTGAGTGTGCACCTCCACGAGCCTCCATGAGGAAAGTGGAAACACATGAAGTCACACAGTTGTTTTCTGCTTGCTAAATTTCACACGAAAGAATTGATAGGTGTGCCTAATTATGACACAGGCATTCGTTCATATGTCATGCTGTTTTTATTCATTTAATGTGGAAACGTGAATTGCAATTGTCGTGTCACACGTTTTGGTTACACTGATTCATCTTTCGTTATTTTCATAAATTATATATATTTTTTAATTATCAGCATACAACATATTTGGTTGGGTTCAATCTTAAAATCTTTGATGAAGTGAATTCCACAACAATTTTTTTTTATTTCTGGCTTTTTTTAAGTCAGTTTTAGTTCACAGCCATTTAACTTGTAGTACATTTTGAGTTTGTACATTTCTGAGTTTCAGAATGAATAGATATTCATAGTTCATTGTGTCTATGTGGTTCTCAACGGGTTCTCAACTGTGTCCTGATGAGAAATGTGTAGTGTATCTGGTCTGGGACCCTCGAGTGTGGTGGACTCAGTGAGAGCATTGTGCTTGTAATGCCAGTGTTGTAGGTTCCATTCCAACTAGGGGCCGGTGTGAAAATGCTTGCGCTCGTTACTGTCACTTTCTCTGTTAAATTACTAAAGCATAATGTATTTGTGATAATGGACAGAGAACTATGTTATCAGGAAGATATCGTCTATAGAAGGGAAATAGAACACAAAGGCTAGCTGTTCACATGTTTTAAATAAGGTGTTGTCCTTAGCATTTCAGTGGTATATGCTTCATGAAAAAAACCCTGTTGTTGGGACATTGTGGTGCTGGATTCACCCAGAACAAATCCCACAGATACGACAGCACAGAGAGGGTGTGGCCTCCAGGGTGGGGCCTCCGCAGTCTGGAATGTAGCACTGCTCTGATGCAGGGAGTGTCTCCCCTCCCCTCCTGTCTCTACCCTTTCTGTCTCCACTAACAGGTCCCACCCCCCCAGGCCTCTGCCCTTTGGACTTACAGCACCTACCCAGAGAGGACAAACTCCCACTGTGGTGTCCAATTACAAACAGCAAAAAGTGGGGTGGAAGATAGGAGAGAAGACAATCGGCGGTGTAGTGCAGCGTAACCAGGCGGGGCGGATTAGAGGTTACTGACACTTTCACTACTTCCCTATGTTAGTGAGCTCAGGTCTGGGTGGCTGTATGAGCCTTTGTGACTCATTGCGTGCGTGTATATGGGCATGTCTATTTCCCTTTCGGTAAAGATTTTTGTATTCTTACGGCTGTATATTATACTATCTATATCTTTATACGATTGTGAAGCGGGAACCGGCAAGTAAGAATTTCATTGTGAGACCTGGCCCGCATCCTGAATGTCACCTTACTTCCGATACTGTAGACACTTTCTGTCCAAGTCCTATAGAATTCTGGTCAATGGTAGTGGATTATGTAGGGATGTGAGTGCTAATTCTATGATCGACCAGTCGCTAGGCAGCACAGGCTGTTCCCAGGCTTAAGGTGTGTCTACCTGGCAGGACAACCAGCCACGCCCCACCTGGTCATGTCTACTTCATGATGCCCTGTCATAGCACGCCTGAGGCAGGTGTATAATTATTCTTTTGTTTACTTAACCGAGAGTTGACTGTGGAACTAATCTATTCAGTTTGTCTCCATCTGGTGGAAGATGAGGAACATAGCCACCTTTCTGTGTTTTCTGTGAGTCTGAAGGCAGTGCACATGGTTTTCTCACACAATGGATGCAAACAAAATGCCTTTCTTTATGTCAGTGTATTTGACACTAGTTGGAATTATAATTGGATTTTAAGAATCAAATACATTCCAAGCGCTATGTTTATGAGAATATCTACATTCAACAAAATAAACAATTCAACTTCCACAGGTAAAATGTCTCTTTTGCAAAACTTTAACCCTCTAAGGTCTTTGGGTCATTTGGGACCCCAAAATCTGCCTTGCAAAACCTTGACTTCTCAGGAGGTCACCCTTTGTTTTAGAATGATGTCCTTTACATTTTGGACTCTGAAAACCCACAACTTGAAGAAGGATGAATAGTTAACATTTTGAGAAGACTTAATTAGTTTATTTGTAACAATATGTGAATAGAATACAAAAAACGTATTTTGACATGTAGTTGCTTTTATTGAGAAGGTCAAAGTATTCTCCAATAGGTAAGGCTGATTATGTCACATATGGACATCCCCAGGGGTTCAGAACCACAAAAATGTATTGTTTGAAAATGTAACATAATATACAAGTAATCTGCATTATTGCTTCAGAAAATTTTACAATATCAACCAAAATTGACAATTTTAGATCCCTATATCAGTGTGATGGATCATTTAATCCCACATTTTTTTTATTCTGATCAAATCAGATTAACCCCTGAAAAAAGGTATAGTTTTTTCTATGCAATCATGAAAAACAGTGTTTTTGTGGTCAAGATTTGGAAGGTTTATGCTTTACAGAAATACACAAACGACATGTCATTCTTTGCAGCTGACTGTCCCCTACATCGTGAAAAACGTAGGCTTCTATATTTTAAAATTCCGGAGATATAAATCGAAATGTAACAGGTGCGCTTTTCGACGCAAAATTGCCTCTAAGAGATTTCAGTAAAGATATGGAAGGCTTCTACTTTGCAGAAATACATAAACGACATGTCATTCGTTGCATCAGACTCTCCCCTACAACACGTAAAGAACCGTAGGCATCTATCTTTAACATTTCCGGAGATGTGAATCGAAATGTAACAGGTGCGATTTTATCTTTTTTTTGTGTGTGTTGTTTTGTGGTCGAGATTTGGAAGGATTGTCCTTTACGAAATACACATACGAGACACGTCATTCGTTTCGGAAAACTGTCCTCTACAACGCGAAAATGTATGCATGCAACCATTAGTAAACATGCTTCATCTAAAATAGGTATTTTGCAAGATTTACAAATGAAATGAGTGACCTCCATAGCAATCAAAACAACATTGTTAACATAAGAAAATGAACAGGTTTTGATTCGGAAGTATTGTTTATGTACACTTTGTAGCTTTGTTAAAAGGGTTGAATGGTAAAGCCAATATTCTGCTACGTTGATGTATTATAAATGCCTGGAGTCAGTGTGTCCAGTACTGAAAACATCAATAGAACTGGGAGAACCGAAACTATAATTCTTTGGAGAGAAAATTGTATTGAATAGATTAGTACTTTATTGTCCTTGTCAAATGGAAATGTGCCTATTTTCTGTATTTTATCATAAACCCCAAGATACAACACTGTCGAGACACTACAGACAGCTGGCAGCTTGAAGCTCTGTTGAGGTGTCTCCAGTGAGGTATCGCCACGGAGGTGTCTCCACTGAGGTATCTCCACTGAGGTATCTCCACTGAGGTATCGCCACTGAGGTATCGCCACGGAGGTAACCCCATTGCGGTTACTCCCTGAGCAGATTTAAAACATTGAAATGCCGGACAATGTGATTATTTTGCATGGCACTTAGGCTACAGGTATAACAGGGTATCCTAAATTAAAACGTCAACTGTTGGATGCAAATGTATGTAAAAGTGGATGAGGCATGGACACAATCACAGGGAGAATGGAGGACATTAAGTAAAAGCACTCGAATTATTACAAAAGAAACAACTGAAACAGAAGGCACACAAAGACTGACAAGATAAACTGGGAAAGAAGAAACTTAAATAGGAAAAGCGATGGGTGCGAAACAGGGAGATAATCCACCAGGGATTGTGATCCAAACAAGGGTTAGAGGGCATTGGATCTCAACCCTGCCGTGCCAGGAAGTAATAGCACACACAAATTACCCAGCTTGGCAACACAAGTTTGTGAATTGAGAACAACAGTGCTGACTTGTTTTACTCACACGGTAACGTGAAATAGTGTTGTGAATGTTATTGGATAAAATGCATATTATATTTCCGGACAATGTTTTTGTTGCAGGACAGGAGACAAAGGGAAATCGTTTATGAATGCCCCTGCCTTGAACTCCCTGCTTATTACAAACATTCCCTATTTACATTGGTCAGAGATGTCTTTACGCCCTGACCCTATAACCGCTCTGTGAGTACATGGGACAGAACAAAATGTATGTACATAAAAACTTGTGAAGATCAACAGCTCTGATGTCAGTCACCTGTTCAGTCTCGTCCCAGATCAGTCACTTTTAATTGACAAGGTGTGTCCGTCTCTAATAGCTGTGAGAATCTAGAATACCTGTGTGAATAATACTGGACCAGGTTGAATAACACATGAGGATGACTGTATGTGGAACCTCACGTCTGCTCTGCCCAAATGACTGAGGGGGCCATAGGAGGAAGAAATCAGCCAAGATGCAGAGGCTTCCCAGTTTTCCACCGCACCCGCTGTACAATAAGCACCGCTAGACCACCCTAGACCACACCAAATAACCACCGCTAGACCGCCCTAGACCACACCAAATACCCACCGCTAGACCGCCCTAAACCACACCAAATACCCACCGCTAGACCGCCCTAAACCACACCAAATAACCACCGCTAGACCGCCATAAACCACACCAAATAACCACCGCTAGACCGCCCTAAACCACACCAAATAACCCCCGCTAGAACACCCTAAACCACACCAAATAACCACCGCTAGACCACCCTAAACCACACCAAATAACCACCCTAGACCACCGCTAGACCACCCTAGACCAAACCAAATAACCACCGCTAGACCACCCTAAACCACACCAAATAACCACCGCTAGGCCACCCTAAACCACACCAAATAACCACCGCTAGGCCACCCTAAACCACACCAAATAACCACCGCTAGGCCACCCTAAACCACACCAAATAACCACCGCTAAACCACACAAAATAACCACCGCTAGACCACCCTAGACCACACCACATAACCACCGCTTGACCACCGCTAGACCACCCTAGACCACACCAAATAACCACCGCTAGGCCATCCTAAACCACACCAAATAACGACCGCTAGACCACCGCTTGACCACACCAAATAACCACTGCTAGACCACCCTAGACCACACCAAATAACCACCCTAGACCGCCGCTAGACCACCCTAGACCACACCAAATAACCACCGCTAGGCCAACCTAAACCACACCAAATAACCACCGCTAGACCACCGCTAGACCACACCAAATATCCACCGCTAGGCCACCCTAAACCACACCAAATAAGCACCGCTAGACCACCCTAGACCACACCAAATCACCCAGCGCCAGCGGTTTGCATTTCAGTTGTGAGTTTCCCCTCCTTGGTCCTGTTAATTCATTGATTATATGTTATTGATTATTATGCACTTCTTACTAAACTGTGATTGTTTCATCTAAATTTTTTTCAATGTATGCGCTTATTGTACGTTGCTTTGGAATTGAGGGCCTGCGAAATTATTAATTTATAAATTAATTTTTAGTTATTTCCTGTATCTTTTGAATAACGTCTGATACCGAAGGCAGTCCATTTTTCATTATAACTGTTTCCTAATATATACATGGAATTCAAAATTGGGCTTGGATTTTGACGTTTCTCCTTCTTGTATTTAGACTTCTTTGTTTTCTTTACTGACTGACTATTGTAAGAAAATATTATTTGTGCACTGTTCTGACTTGTCTGCTTGTTGCTCATTGCTAAAGCCTACGTAACGATGGCTGACAACCAGTCAAACAAGTTCTAAAATGGTTAGACTGAAATTTGAAATAAAATGGGGAATCCACCAAATGTGTTGAACCCCCGCATTGCAAAACCTTAACTTTTTTTTCCTATAGATCGAAAGTAGTCCACTATGTAGGGAATGAGGTGGCATTTTGAATGAAGACTATGTGCTAAGACAATGCCTTCTTAGTGTTTAATCTAGTGGGCCATTTCACCCAGACAGCAGAACCGTTAAGCACACAGTTAGGACAGGGGGGCAGCTCAGCGTTTCCTGAACACAAGTCGCTCTATGTGTTTGTCTCAGAGCTGACCTGACCTCAGCTTGGCTTACATAAACACTAGTTACCATGACAAGAGTGTTGTGTTTCAAACCACGGAGAGCAGACAGAGAGAGGAAGGGAGGAGTATTAAAGCAGATGGGAGGGAGAGAAAGAGAGTGTGAGGGAGGAGTACTATAGTGGGAGTGTGTGGAATGTTGAATGAAACCACCCTAAACCCACCTGTTTCATATACGTTGAACGCTCTTCTCTAACGCACATGTTACAATTACCTAGTTACTAGTGTACCAAATGCCTGGCAACAGTGGAACTACCGATGACGCATTAATTCCCTTCTGTCCCGACCGACGCAGAAACCTCCACAGGCCTGTGTCTTCCTGTTCCCTGTCCTGTCTGTTCTCACTTAAGGAAAATCTACTGACAGCCATCATTAAGAAATCATACATGAAATACATGAAATCGTAAATGCATGCAATCTCTGAAGTGGTCACGAAATACAGAATAGCATAAAGGCCTGCACTCACTGGGGGCCCAATGCTGTAACGGCCCTATGTACGGTTCACTTTTGGCAATATTATATTGAATGTTATCTCGAGGACTGATGCCTGCATGAACGTTTCACTCAACATATAGCCAACGGCAAAAATGAAAGGAAAAATACTTTGGATTTCCCCAGACTGTCGATCAGTTTCATTAAACATGTCGGAGCAGGTCTTCCTCTCTTCATGGGCGTGTGTGACATGCTCATACTTGGTTTGTTTGTTAATGTCTGAGGTGATGGGGTTGGGCGCTTCCAGAGAAACAGGTTTGGTTGCTCTCCCTTTTCACTCTCCTATTCTGAGGCCTTGTTCTACATATCCCTCTTTTCATCTGTCTCTTTCCACGCTCTTTGCACACCCCTTTCCCTCGCTAACCTGCCCACTGCCAGCCCACTCCTGCCTTGACCGTCTACCTGGGCCTTGTTCCTCTCACTCTCCCTCTCTCCCTCTCATGGGCTTGTCGCATGACTCATTCATCCAACTCCCTCCTATGACCACACCCTCTCCAACACCCTCAACTAGAATGTGTGGTGGTAGGGTGAGAGTTGGATGGATGTTTTAGGCGTTTTTCTTTTTATTTACTTAAAACCTATAAGTCCTGTTTGTTGCACAATACATTATCCAGTGAGCAATATTTCCATAATAATAATAAATAATATTATTGTTTAGTCATGGCACTTCCAGCAGCATAGCAAATCAAGTGAATGAAAGTGTTCCTCTGGGTCTATGTTATTGGCAAAAAAAGACACAAATATGAAAAAAAAGAATGGAGGTAAGAACTATTTAGTGTAAATTCTTTTGGCAGTTTCATTTGTATTTCAACACAACAACACATTTTTATAGATAATGTAAGAATGTTCGACATTCAAAGCCAATTTGCAAATAACATTCAAAAGGGGGTCACCAGGACATGATAACGTCCAACAGTCCCTGCTCCTGATGCCCTGTGCTCCCCTGGCAATCTGGTCGACTAGCTACATGGCTAATGCTGCAGTGGTAGAAGCCCCCAAAAATGTCTTATGTATGTATCCTTTGTCTCTTGTCCTAGAAAGACCTGGTCAAAAGAAGTACAAGTTTCAAAACATAAAATACAAACACTGCAGTGTAAAATATAATGTCAAACAGTGTTAAAGGCTTGAAGTTCATTTGGAAAGTGCGGTACAAATAGGTGTCAAAAGATTTACAAGCAAAAAGGTTATTCCGGGGTTACATTCAGGCTTATTGGGGTTAGTGTTAGAATTGGTTTTGGATTTAGGTTTAGACATTAAAGTTATGTTTTAGAGTTAGGGGTTAAGGTTAGGTTAAGTGTATGAATAAAGGTAAGTTTAGTTAGGTTAAAGTTAGGATGTATCTTTAGTACTAGATTAAAGTTAAGTGTAAACGTTTATTAAAGTAAATGTAATAGTTTAAATAAAAAATAGACCAGGGTTCAAAGAGCCTGCTACAGTTAAGATTAAGTTTTAGGGGTAATATTTATTAGTAAAAGTATGTTTTTTTTAAGTCAACTTTGCTGTCCCTATATGCATGTGTGTGTGTGTGTGTGTGGAATGGTACCTTCAGGCCACAGACATGCAGTAGACATGTTATCTCCTCTCACATCCTATAGCGCAATACATCAACATGTTCCTGAGTTCTCACCTTGTTTGTCACCTTACCCTATTTCCGCACCAAACCCCGATGTGACCTCAACCAGTCACCTGCACACTGCTGGTTCTGGTACCGAGTCATCTTTACACAAAGGATATTCACAGAGAACCTCAACGGACTGGTGTTATGACTTATTTGTTCATTTTCTTGGCATATTTGCTTTTGTCCCTGCACACTGCTGGTTCTGGTACCGAGTCATCTTTACACAAAGGATATTCACAGAGAACCTCAACGGACTGGTGTTATGACTTATTTGTTCATTTTCTTGGCATATTTGCTTTTGTCCCAAGTTAAGTCACATGTTAAGTGATTTAATAGTTACCACCGGTCTTTTTATTTATTTCTCGTTCGTGTTCTCTTTCTGAATTAAAACGATTAATTTATATTTGCTTTATTGGTATGACATTTCAAAACATATCGACAAAAGCATTATGTTACAATACAGCGTTATTAAAAGAAAGTGATGAACAGGTTAGCAACTAAACAAAATAGTCAATAATCGATGATGAGATAAAAATAGCTCTAACTCTCTGTCACACACACGCAATGAGAGTTGAGACTTCCTCCTACACAGGTGAGGTGAGGATAGGAGGGTGGATACTAAAGAGGACATAGACAAACAGCCTTTTTGTTACAGTAACATAACATCAAGAAGTCCTTTCGGATGGTAACGCCGAAGACCGCTTGTGGACTTCGAATTCTACCTAAGGTGTTTGGATATCGGGACACTCATCCGGTCATGAATCGGGTTTCTATACCCGCTGCTGCACTTTTTCTACTTGCTATATCGGTAAGTTAGTGTATTTTGAGGTTTCCTGTAGAATTCTTTGACATATAAGGATGAATATTTTTTGGTGAAGGATAAATGTTTCTCTAGTATTTTCCGACATATACAGCCATCTACCCGTGAAGCCATCTTGAAAAGCTCGTAATAGTTGTTTAATAACAGTTGTTTAGACTAAATGTGTATCCAGAATAGCTACCTCGATCGAAAGGTCTTGCCTATCGGTCAGATATGCGAATGGCAAAAGGCCATCAGTCTACAGATAAAAAAAGAAGTTACGAACTGCAAGCTTAGGGGCCGTTTTTTAGGCTACACGGCTATCTGCCTGAGGTTATATTAGCCTATAGGTATTATTGACAGTAGGCAAACAATTATCTTAGAAAAGGTTGACCACGCATTTTAGGTGCCAACTGTTCTGATAACGTAATGAGGGTAGCGCAACTACAATATTGTTGAATTATTCAACACATTTTTTGAAAGAATGTTTGTGGATGATGGTCTTGCTTGGGGCAACAAAATGTGATCTACACATTTTGGGGTATTTAGGTATCACGTTTTACCTCCAACATCGGTTGAATCACTGCTGAAAAGTTGATGCGAATAAAAAATATGGACTGGCCATAGGGCAGTTCATGCAGATGCCCTAATTAGTTTCGAGATGTTTCACCAGGATTTTGTTTCCTATAGCCAATGTGATGTACAGCCCCTGTCTCTTTAGTCTATTTACAGATTTGCAAGCAGACCTGAATCTTCTTTTGTTGCAACATGTACTCCTCCTAAGAGCTTAACTACAATAACTGTTCCTTACTTGGGAGTGGTTGCCTCGATGGGTCCGCAGTGTAAAGTTGCCGCGTTCTCACGGTCACGCCACAGTACTTACATTGGTTTGCTGACTAATTAAGTTACAGTATCATGTGTAGTTACATGATAAACTGGACAGTTCTGTGGGATACATTTTTCTGGGATGTGTTTTCTTTTTTTGTGATTGTGTTTTCAGATTATGGTGGTTCAGTCTTTTTAAATAGAGGGTGTCTGTCATCTAACAACTATTGTCAGGCCTACGGGATATTTGGATCTTTACTTCTAGGACATTCTGAAACAGACTCTATTTACCTCACCATCACTGCCTCACTCTTCTTTTTCCTCCCTACCTCTATTTTTCTTTAGTAAGAGGTGAGAGTAAAGGGCCACGTAGCAAAGTCCCCCACCATTAAGTATAGTTCTGTCTGGTCTTTTTTCTTTTGGTAAAAGGTGACAGAAATAAAGCGGTTTGAGAAGCAGGAGAAATTGGACAGTTTGTTCTAGGTCCAGGGGACTGTTACACGTCCTTGTGACGTTTTGGGGACATCCTCCATGTAACTATTTGTTTTATTCTATGATATGGGGGGGGTCTGTACAACGTTTCTGTGGAAGCTAATGTCTCTTGTCCATGACAGTAAACAATGGTACATTTTTGTTTTGTGGCAACCATTGACGTGTTTAATTTCTGTCCAAGCAGGTTTTAGTGTCTGCGGCTGTGGTGGAGGCACGTAGCTCAGCCGAGCTGAAGAGACAGAAGAGAGAATGGATCATCCCCCCACAGAAACTCAACGAAAATGAAGACTACACTAAGAGAGAATACATCGCCAGGGTAACACTATCCAGCATTGACTGTCTATCTAGTGACACTTGGTTGAAAAGACATTGGTTACTAACAGTGAATCTGCTTTCGTGTGTGTGTGTGTGTGTGTGTGTGATCCATGTCTATGTATTCATGTGTTCTCACAATAAAATATCTCTTGGCAGCCCACAAAGAGGAAGAATTCGTTTTTAGGGTTTGGCATCTATTAGGTTTGGGGTAAGCGTTATGGCTAGGTTAACTTTAGGAATCAAAGTTAATTGAGAATTATTGAGATTTAGTTTAGGTTTAGAGCTAAGGAACAATGAACATTTGTAAGAACTGGATCCAGGTTAGGGTTTAGGTTCTTACAAATGTAGAAAGACGTGTGTATATGTCACACAGTGTGTGATGATATGTTCCTAACGTTGGGCCTCTGTCTCTCTGTGTTTAAGATCCGAACTGACGCAGATGATGGGAAGGGTAATGTGTACTACTCTCTAAGGGGTGTAGGCGCATCTGAAAAGCCCTTTAACCGGTTCAAAGTAAACGCAGATACTGGCTATGTTCGTGTGACTGAAGTTTTGGACCGGGAGGAAATCGGCCAGTACGATGTGAGTATTGGTTGTTCATGTATTCTTTTTTTATATAAGCTAAGACTGTAAACACATTGAAATGTTCAGCATCAGCTTGGGAATTGTTAACGGGAAGAGGAAGGGGGATAAATATTAAAACAAGTACAGAACAAATTGGACATCTATGATTTTACTGAAAAAATTTAAACATGTTACCACAGTCTCCCCTTTATCAAATAAATTAATACCACGGAATACAGAGAATATTAAATTCTGGCAAAAATCTTAAATCATTCGGTACTGTTATAGGGTGAGAAATTATGTAAGAATGGGAAAGAAAGTGGTCATAATGATGCAGATTATCATCAGCACCTTAATGTTGCTGACAGACAATTTGTTGTGGGAGAATTTACTAGATACCACTGGAAATCTTAGTCGCTCCGGGTGAGAATGGTTGCTCAATAACTAATGTGTTGTTTTTTTAGTTGTACGGCACTGCTACGTTCAGGAATGGTACAGAAGCAGAGAACGACATTGACTTGAAGATCCAGGTCTTGGATGAGAATGACAACTCTCCGGTTTTTGGTCAAATTAAGCCAGCAGACGTGTTTGAGCTCAGCAAAAAGGGCAAGTGTGTGTTAATAAATCAACAACCTCCAATAGGAAGTTAACCTGCTTTGGAAAACAACTCAACTATTTTAAATGTATTCAACATCTCCCAGAAAACTTTGAATTTTACCAATCAAACCAACATTACCAGTGCTAATCATTAGTGCCAGAAACCTAAGAGTAGATTCAAGTTAGGACTTGAACCTAGGCTGTCGGAGGAGGGTTTGGTGCTGAAAAATTGTGTGACACCTGGGAGGCACTTTGACAACTCTTCTCCTCTGGGTCGTTAGACACCATAGTCACCAAGGTGGTTGCAACAGACGCAGATGACCCAAAACTTTTCAACTCCAAGATTGCCTACAGCCTGATTGATCAGCAGCCTTCGGAAGACATGTTCTACATTCGAAGAGACGGAACCGTATTAGTCAAACAGCCCACACTCGACAGAGAGGTATGGATGGACAGTCAGAAAAACTGCCCAGATAGACAAAGACATGCTGATCTGATCCTTAAAAGAAATACATTGGGAAACAGCTTAATTCAGCGATGATACCAATGAAACAAGCATCTGATTCTCTTATTTACCACAGGAGGGTAGTATGTATTTTCTGGAACTACATAATAGTGACTGAGCTGTAGAAAATGCATACATCATATTGTGTGATTCATCGTAGCGTACCTAAAGGAGAATTTCACATTCTTTAACTTGATGTTTGATGGTTCCTCACTACAAAAGTCACCAATGGGCATAGAGAACCTTTAACCCCTGGTTCAGTATTTGAACAGCCAATGCAAGTAATTAGGGCATGTGAGCATATTAATAGTTGTATTGGCCAAATCACCTTCTATAAATATAGTGTTGATTTCAGGTGATGTGGAGATTAAAAAGAAACAAATAGGAACATCATCAAACACCCTGATATGTTCTATCAATTGTTTGATAATGGCGTTAATGGCTAAAGAAACGTTTATAAAAACCTGGGATATAAAGCAAATCCTGCAGATCCACGACAGGGTGCACAAACGCCTTATATAAAGTAGAAAAAAAGTGAAATTCTGCTTTAATAGCTACTTTGACATTCATTATTTGGTTTTCCAGAGGCAAGACTCATACGTCCTAAAAGTGCGAGGTACGGATCTGGACGGTAGTCCAATGGGCAACCATGGCGATGCTACATTTACAGTTAACATCAAGGATGTGAACGATAACCCTCCTACTCTGGAGAAAGACGTGGTATGTAATTTAAGTTAATACATGGACAGAGGACATCAGTATAGAAACTTTTGCATTCGTTATGTTCCACCACTCTTCTTATCAAGTGTTTCCTTTCATTCGTCTGTAGTTGTCAATAGTTTTGGTATTTGGTTTTATATCCATAGCATGCAATAAGTTCTGTACATCAAGCTTGTGACTACTAAAGTTGTCAGAATAATTTGTCGTTATTTTCAAGTTGTTTACGATGATTTTTTGCAAAATAGAATAATTGTATTGTGTAACTTTGAATTACTTTTATTGACATCTACAATAACCTGGATGTTAAAATGCTTTTTTTGTAATCCTGAACAGTGTGACAATTTCAGAGAAACAAACATCTGTACTTTGGACTACTTTATACACATTTAAACATTTAAAAAAAAAAAGTATACATTGCTCCAAAGAAATCAAGGGAACACTGAAATCACAAAACGGGATGAAGGAAATACATTTAAGATCAAAACCCCTATTGTAAATTGTGTGATTTCAATGAAAACCAAAATCAACACCCAATTGAGGACTGGATTCAAACTCGATCAATAATAAATAATTAACATTGCTAATCAAAGTAAAAAATTTAAGTCACAGGCTGTTCCAACTTGTATGAATTTCATTGCTGCAACTCATAATGTGACTCAGTAGTGTGTATAGTCCCCATCTGCCTGTAGGCACTATCGACAATGTCTGGGCATGCTCCTGAGGAGACGGCGGATCACCTCCCAGACGTGTACAGTGAAGGAAAACCTTCTTTGATCCCCTGCTGATTTTGTATGTTTGCCCACTGACGAACAAATGATCAGTCTATAATGCTGCTTGGCGATGGTCTTGTTGCCCATTCCAGCCTTGTGTAGGTCTACAATCTTGTCCCTGACATCCTTGGACAGCTCTTTGGTCTTGGCCATGATGGAGGGTTTGGAATCTGATTGATTGCTTCTGTGGACAGGTGTCTTTTATACAGGTAACAAAATGAGCATTCCCTTTAAGAGAGTGCTCCTAATCTCAATCGTGTGACTAGTATAAAATACACCTGGGAGCCAGACATCTTGCTGATTGATGGGGGATCAAATACTTACTTCACTGAGTAAAATGCAAATCAACTTTTCTGGACATTTTGTCTCACTGTTCAAATGAACCTACCATTAAAATTATAGACCGACCATTTCTTGGTCAGTGGGCAAACATCTAAGGTCTGAGGATGGGTTGGAGGATTTCATACCGGTACCTAACACCAGTCAAGGTACCATTGGCTAGCATCTGTGAAGAGAACAGGGCACCAATGGCGGACTTGCCAATCCTGGGGTTCTCTGGCGAATACCAATCGAGATGCTCAATGCTGGTCTGTGAGCACAGGTCCCACTAGAAGAAGTCTGGCCCTCGTGGGGCCTCATGGAGTTGGTTTCTGATGGTTTTGTCATAAACATGCACACCAGTAGCCCGTGGGGCATAATTTTGCAGGGTTCTGGCTGTGCTCCGCCTGTTCCTCCTCGCACAAAGGAGCAGATACCAGTTCTGCTGCTGGGTTGATGCCCTTTTACGACCCTGTCCAGCTCTCCTCATGTAACGGCTTGTCTCCTGGTATGCCCTCCATGCTCTTGAGACTGTACTGGGAGACACAGCAAACCTTCTTGCGACTTCACCTTCTTGCAAACCTTCTTGCTGTATGCACTCCTGGAAGAGTAGGACTGCCTTTGCAATTTGAATTGGATGCAGGTACCGCCTAATGCTACAAGTAGTGACAAGGACACTTGCAGAACACAAAACTAGAGAAGAATCGGTCAGGAAGGATGATGAGAGAGCAATTGTCTGAGGCCACCACTTGCAAAACCATTCCCTTTTTGGGGGTTGTCTTGTTGTTGCCTCTCCAGTGCACCTGTTGCCACTTTCATGTGATAAAACTGAAGTTTAGTTGGCTTGTGGTATACTGTGATGTTTACACGTTAGATTGGGGTCCATACACTATGGGTGTACAAAAAGTCCAGTCATTTCTAAATTCTTCTTATTACTTGGATGAAATACCCTTCAAATGCTAATGGTTCACTGTAAAATGTCATCACTTTAATTCCAAAGCACTGGAGTACAGAGCCAAAACCACCCAAACCGTGTCTGTGTCCAAATCCTTTCAAACCTCTCTCATGTTTGTGTATCAGGGCACTCTGACGTAGTGTCTGTTGATGTTCTGGTTGATGCAGTACGAGGGCAGTATTGAGGAGAACACTGTGAATGTGGAGGTGATGAGGTTCAAGGCTGACGACAAAGACTTAGCGAACACACCTAACTGGGAGGCTCAGTATGACATCGTCAAGGGCAACGAAGCTGGCTACTTCACCATTGAGACGGACCCCAAGACCAACGAAGGAGTTCTGATGCTCAGGAAGGTATAATAATCTCTACCACAGACAGATATTTAGACATACTGCCATGTGATCTCTATCACGGACAGATATTCAGATATACTCTGATGTAAACTCTACCACAGACAGATATTTGGACATTCTGTAATGTCATTTCAATCACACGGCTAAAAATGCAGACATATTGTACTGTGAAAGCTATTATGTGGCCAAACATTCAGGCATACGTTTTAGACATACTGTAATGTGATCTCTGTCACATGGCCAAACATTCAGACATAATGCAATGTGATGTCTATCACACACTATCTCTGAGATTCAAAGCCCAATGGCACAACCTCCAGCCAGATGTTCACCTTGAGAATACGGGAACAAAAGCGAATTCACTCACAGACATTCACACACAAACAACACCTGCATTCTTTGTTAAGAGACAATTGCCAAATGTAATTCGTTTTTTATGTCTTACAGGCTGTAGACTATGAGAATGTCAAAGACCTTGAGCTGGGAGTAGTCGTTTTTAACAAGGCAGCGGCTTATAATGGAGGTGCATCAGGAAGTGGATTAGCAAGTGGATCAAGTGCTTCAGCAAGTGGATCGACAAGTGCATCAGGAGATGGAAACAGTGCAAGCGTTAGTGGAAGCATTATTGGAAGCGGTAGTGAAAGCAGTGGTGCAAACAGTACTGGAAGCAGTAGTGGAAGCGGTGGAGGGTCAAAAAGCTATCCAGTGAAAATCGCTGTGAAGAACAAGCCTGAGGGGCCACGCTTCGACCCAAAGGTCAAGGCCATCCCCATATCAGAGGGAGGACACTTCCAGATCAACAAGGTCATCGCATCATACCCCGCCATCGACGGAGACACAGGGGAGCTTGCAAAGAATGTCAGGTCTGTTGTGCAGACTTTCTCTGTCACACATTTGGCAACAACCCATCTAAAATGTCCAGCTCATGTACAAAAAAAAATGTTTCTGATGTGCATGGTTTTAATGATTTGGTTGTACTAAAGCCTAAGCCCCTCCCCCCCTCGTTGCGTAGGTATGCTAAGGGAGATGACCCAGACATCTGGCTAAATATCGATGAAATCACCGGGGATATTAAACTCAACAAGATGCCTGACAGAGAGTCCAAATATCTGGTCAATGGAACATACTATGCTACGGTTCTCTGCATGACCCAAGGTGAGCTAGCTCAGCTTTCTGGCGGTTACCTCCCTTTTAACTTGTGCATGCCAGTACCTTAACCCTTAACTTTTGGTGACATCTGCCTTTGGGTCACATTGATTTTGAAATCCCAGAGAGGCCTACAACAACATATATTTAAAAGACTGATTGACGGGTAACTGATCAGCCCCCATCCGCGTCCCATGTAGAATTGCCTTCTAAGACGGCCACAGGAACCATAGCCATCCAGGTGGAGGACTTTAACGACCACTGCCCCAAGCTGACCAGTGACCTTCAGTCCATTTGTATACCAGCCGACACGGTTACCGTGACCGCAGTGGATGAGGACGCGTTTCCCAATGGAGCACCGTTCAGCTTTGTCATCATCCCGGAGGGTACAAAGGGGGCGTGGGCAGTGGAGCGCCTGAATGGTGAGGTCCTACAAACAAGCGACACATTGGATGAAAACACGCTCATTTACCGTGAGCTACTGACGGTTCAAAGATGAACATTTTTAAATACTGTAATTGCTCTTTATAAAAGAGACCAAAACCCAGGTAAAGTAGAGCCAGTTCTCTGGGCGTACTAATCATATAACCCTGTTTCCAAAAAGGTAGGGACTCCGCTTAAAATGCAAATTATGTGCAAATCATTTATCCCTATATTTAAATGAAAATAGTACAAACATTTATTAAATGTTTGAAAATTTGAAATGTTATTGAAAAAAAGTTATGACAGGGGCATGTGCATGACCTTTTCACTCCAGAAGCGTTTGAGAACTTAGGAGACAAGTTGCTGTAGTTTTGAGAGTGAAATGTATTCCCATACTTGCATGATATAGGATATCGGCTACTAAACCTTTCAGGGTCTCCTTTGTCGTATTTTTTATTTCGTAATGAGCCAAAGGTTTTCAATGGATGACAGGTCTGCACTGTGCGAGGCCAGTTTAACACCCAGACTACTTTACTACGGAGCCATGCAGTTGTACGTTGTCCGGATGGCAGCATATGTTCCTCCAAAACCTGTATATATTGTTCAGTGTTAATGGTGCCTTCACAGATGTGCATGTCACCCACGCCATGTGCCCTAATGCACCCCCATACCATCACGTACCAAGCGCTGATAACAAGCCGGATGGTCCCTCTTAAATGAGCTTGGGCCCAGAGGAGACGGTGGCAGTTCTGGATATTGTTTATATTTGGTGTCTTCTTTGCATGGTAGAGCTTTAGCTCACATTTGTGGATGCATCAACAAACGGTGTTCACAGACAGTGGTTTTCAGAAGTGTCCCTAAGCCCATGCAGGGATTTCCACTACTGGCTGTGTCCAATCTCTGGCAGTAAGCGATGACTCCGGATTCTATTCATCTTTAGATTATATTATGTACCGTATATGATGAGATCCCCAAACGCTTTGCAATTTTACGTTAAGAAAATGTATTCTTAAATGTCCCAACTTTTGGAAACACGGTTATAAATAGATGTCCCCATTTCCTTCCTTCATCACCCAATGAAAACCTCCCTTGCAGTCAGACTTCTGTTACGTTCTCCCGACCGTTTATTCTCTCAACCTCTTATATTGACATCTGTATGACCATAAAGCCATTGACGTTGGTGAGGTCCTCGGGATGTTAAATAACCTCTTACCCCGCAGACACCTCGGCCATCCTGAGATCCCACGACAATTTATGGCCTGGATTCTATAAGATTGCTGTGGAGATCCGCGATCAGCAGGGTCTAGCATGTCCTGACCTGCAGACGTTCAACGTGGAGGTGTGCAAGTGCGAGAACCAGCAGAAGACATGCAGCCAACGAACAGCGGAATCCACACAGGCAAAGCTGGGGCCTGCAGGAATCGGACTGCTCTTGCTTGGACTGCTGATGCTTCTGTGTGAGTGTGATGTCATCTTCTACCAGTAGTAACAGAGAAATTAATTCACTGATTTCTAGGGATGCTGGTACTTGTTCATCAATTGCAGAGAAAAACCCTTTATTTCAGTTAACCAATTTCAGGTCGTTGCCATAAATAGGAATGTGCTATGGGCATTCTTAACAAATTACATAACGGTGAAATAAATGGTCCTGTATAAACGGTAAAAGGAGTCAGTCAACTGCTACACATCAGTTTTGTATCAACAATGCATTTGCATCTTGATTAGACTATATCAATCCCATATCCCTGTGATATTTCTGTTGTATAGCTGCGATATCTCTGTTGTAGAGCAGTCTTATCTCTGTGATATCTCTGTTGTAGAGCAGTCATATCGCTTTGGTATCTCTGTTGTAGAGCAGTCATATCTCTGTGATATCTCTGTTGTGGAGCAGTCATATCTCTGGTGTAGAGCAGTCATATCTCTGTGATATCTCTGTTGTGGAGCAGTCATATCTCTGTTGTAGAGCGGTCATATCGCTGTGATATCTCTGTTGTGGAGCAGTCATATCTCTGTGGTATCTCTGTTGTGGAGCAGTCATATCTCTGTCATCAGTCTGTCAGAGCTCTGTGTTTTTACTGTATAAATCCTTTCTAAGCATCTCTCATGGTCCTCTCCCCTTAGTGGTCCCTCTCCTGCTGTTGTTTTGTAATTGTGGGGGTGCCGGGGGGCTTCCTGGGGGCTTCACAGAGATGCCCTTTGACACCAAGGCTCATCTCATCTCCTACCACACTGAGGGCCAGGGGGAGAACACGGTAAGGAGAAGGACCGTGTGAATATCAATGTGTGCATGTGGAACTATGTGTGTGTATTTTGGAGTTAGCGCTCCAAGATGTCATTGTTGTGAAAAAGGGTTCCCTTTTTCCGACAAAATGCTGAAACAACTCAGGAGTTTGTGAATTGCATAGTAGATTTTATTAAGGTCATAAAGCTGGTGTTGGTCTACAGAACAAATAGTTTTCAAACATCGGACACACTTCCACCCAGTATGGTTGTACAATGATATTAGACCATCCCATTTTGCTACACTCTGGGCGGATTCTTCACAAATCTTCCACCGTCGCCTCACAACCTTCTGGGATCCAACCCATTTGTCATGTCCTGGCTGGGGCCCCAAGCCTTCTCTGTGCCTTGGGCTCACCCCCAGTCAGGACAGGACACTTAGAGAGGCCTCTGGCCTTCTCTATGCCGCTGTGGGCTCCCCAGTCAGAGCAGCTGTGTTCAGTTGCCTCTGATTGGGGAGCCTACTTAGGCTGAGTTAGCACCACACTAGGTGTGGTGTGGAACCAAATGCTAAAGGAAAGGTGAATTTAATCCAAGAACACAAGACGAACTAACACGAACAGTCAACGTAAATGAAAGGTGCTATATGATATAGCAAAAACATTCAAACGATTTACAAATAAACGTGTAGCGTATCCACTGTGCATTGGATTAAACAAAAGACAAACCGTGAACGTTGTGAAACACACAAACAATAAACCACACCTAGTGTGGTGCTAACTCAGCCTAAGTAGGCTCCCCAATCAGAGGCAACTGATCACAGTTGCTCTGACTGTGGAGCCCACAGCGGCATAGAGAAGGCCAGAGGCCTCTCTATGTGTCATGTCCTGACTGGGGGTGAGCCCAAGGCACAGAGAAGGCTTGGGGCCCCAGCCAGGACATGACACCATTAAGCCACTGTTAGGACATATTGGTGGTGTTCCGTCCTCCATGTGAGATACAAACAACCACCACTTGCACTGATCATGGGAGTAGCATTGGAGCACAGACAAGAAGCCTTAACACACACTCACAGAAAGACAAACTGTGTACCTATCGTTCATCCACCTTTCTTTCCTAACAATCCAATGTAGATAAATCAAAGACAGACTGTTTTGAAAAATAATATGAGGCTTTAGGCTCAAGAGATTCGGTTAAATGTTTCATCAGTTGACACCCAATAGATATACAAGTGATTACATTATATATATATGTGTGTGCGTGTGTGTGTCTACTCTTCATCAGGCTAATGTGAAATAACATGTCATCTGTCTTTACCTCTAACCTCTGGCCCTTTACAGGAAGTACCCCTGATTAACCATCCAGGCATGTTCAACTCAGCGGTGATTGGACCGGCCTGCATGGTAGGGGCAGGGTTTGGGATGGGTGACGGACAGTTTGTCAACTCCTCCTCCACCTTCGGCCGTGTTTTCGACACAGTCGACAGCCGTATTGACGCGGGATACGGAGGAGGGAGGGAGCAAGGAGGGGCCCAATGGTCAACGTACGACAGCACAGAGGGAGGAGACTATGGAGGCATGGCCCTGCCTGATGGAATGCTGGAGGATTACTACTCCCAGGTAAGAAGCAATCAAACTCCTGTTCAGGGGATATACAGGTACAGTTGTCCATACATGACTGTACGGTACAGCAATTGGCAGAAGACGGCAGTGTGATGTCGTCGCGGCTTTAACTTGAAGGCATTTTGCATTGGCAGAAGTCTCGAGCCGACCACCATATCCAGAAGGACAGTCTGTTAGTGTACGACTACGAGGGCCAGGGTTCTCCTGCGGGGTCCCTGGGCAGCGGCAGCCTCCTGGGAGACGACAACGACCTCCAGTTCCTCAACGACCTGGGGCCGAAGTTCAAGACCCTGGCTGAGGTGGTCCGTGGGGAGAGGTTCCAAACGGAAGTAGCTGCTCCGCCGCCCAAACCCGCCGTCACCACGGTGAAAGCAGCCGGCGGACTGATGACAAGTGGGCTGTCCAAAGTGGTTTCAGCCGCCCCGCCTCAAGCTCCCGCCCCGCCTCAAGCCCCCGCCCCGCCTCAAGCTCCCGCCCAGCCCCCTGTCCTCGCGACGGTGACACACAAGGAGAAGACTGTGGTGAAGGGGTCAGCCCGTTCCGATCATACGGCTACTCTGAGGCAGGACAGGGCGGGAGGAGGCCAAGGTCAGACCATCCTCCTGCAGCAGCAGCCTGTGTTCTACAACACCATGCAGCCCATGATGCAGCCCATGATGCAGCCCGTGATGCAGCCCATTCAGTATGTAGTTGAGCAGCAGCAGGTTCCCAGCATGCAAGGCATGGTAATGGTCACAGGGCCTCCGCCTGGCCCCACCCAAGGCCTGATGCTTCAGGGGCAGCAGATGTTGACCGGCACCCTCGGCAGAGCAGACAGAGGCATGGTCCAAATGGGAAACGCGGCCGGTTCTCAGATGATGCTGGTGGAGGGCCAGGTGCTTCATGGGGGCCAGGTGCTTCAAGGAGGGCAGGTGCTTCAAGGGGGCCAGGTGCTTCAAGGAGGGCAGGTGCTTCAAGGGGGCCAGGTGCTTCAAGGGGGGCAGGTGCTTCATGGGGGCCAGGTGCTTCAAGGGGGCCAGGTGCTTCATGGGGGCCAGGTGCTTCAAGGGGGGCAGGTGCTTCATGGGGACCAGGTGCGTCAAGGGGGACAAATTGTTCAGGGGGGGCAGACGTGGCTGCAGCAGGGAGGCACGCTACAGCGAACGGGCATATCAGGGTCTCAGACCCTGATGGTGCTAGAGGGGCAAGGCCAGGGAGGTGGTGGGGGTAGCGGAGTCCAGATTATTCAGGGTGGAGTGTCAGGGTTCACATCCGGATCGCTGCAGAGAAATGGCCTCTCTGACTCGAACCGAGTCCTCTATACTACAGAGCAGAGCTCAGCCCCAGGCTCCAGTGTAGGCTTTCAGAACGGCATTGTGGGATTGAAAGGAACCTCCAGCCAGCAAGGTTCTTCCTCCAGCAAGGTGTTGACAGAAAAGAGAGTAGTGACCAGCCAGGTCACCCGTCAGTGAGGTACTGACCGAAAGGAAATGTAGAAGACTTGTATATTCAGAAATGCAACGTTAGTTTAGCTTTCGATTGATTGAAATTTCCCCCATCTTACAGTTTTAAGTTCAATTGAAAAAAGCTCTTAAAAAGTAGAATGCCGATTATTCTTTTTTACAGAATGAACAAAAAATCTTTTACAAAAAATCGTGCAATGCCTATTGAGTGGGATTCAGCAATTTCAGTTAGATATGGGAAGACACTGATCCGTTTGAACTAATGCACTGTTTTCATTCATCTTATGACTGTCCTTATAAACATGGTACCTTTAATTGTGTAAACCTCTAAGGGGACAATGGATTTTCTCTTCTAGTTGTTTTATCAACAGTTTGTATTTCTGGTGATTAGCCAGCATTAAGTACCAAGCTTTAAGGATTTTGGTGAGGGGCAATGTATCATTGTTGTTGAGCTCTTTGGAATAGGCAAATACTATATGAAAAACTTTTACAAAAACTAGCATTAGCTGTTAGTCAGTCTGCCTCTAACTGACTTGGGACTGCTGTTTCCGCATGTAAAAGGCTCCACCTACATCTCTGAAATGTCAACCCTCTCCCCGGACTTGCACACATTGAGCAATGTTACCTGGTAAACTTCCATGACAACCCCGACATCTTGTCAAGTCAGTTTTAGATGACTCTTTTAATTACTAGCCTTTTGTCTGAAACTGAATAGCTTGGACCTGCCAATCTGGCTTAGCAGGGCTCCTAACCTCTTGTAAGAGAGAACTAATTTAGCCCGTGGTAAAAAGGCATTGATGGGATGGTTATGATTATGTGGTTTAAATGAGAGTATTTAAACCAGAGAATCACATGGTACACCAAGTAATGGAGTCAATCAACAGACAAGTTTATACCTAGTTCACACATGTGTCCTTCATTTTGAAAGTGTCCTGATACTGACCTGATTTATTTCATCTGTGCTGGCTTTATTTTGTCTCAACGGTTTTAATCTAAATTCAACATGTCTCTTTGTATTTGGCACAAAGTCTGTTTTATTCAACAACTCAAAACATGAAGGGATTTTAACCTACATGTTGTATGCCATTTACTGTAACCAAATAGCTAGTCTCACAGGTTGAGTTGAATTTGACTTGAATACATTTGCAAGTGGGTCTTGGTATTCAAACCTTTTAATGTATTAGGATGCTCATGATGTTCTGTATTGTTTTTTATAGTACCTTGTGTTAGTGAATGCTATTTTACTGCCTGCTATATATGTTGGGTCTGTATTGTTTTTAACAAGGAAATAAATGATGTCTACTCAGAAGACCATAGGATTACTGTATATTTTAGCTATTGTGTTCCTCTTCAATTAAATGCAATTGGATGTATTTGGCCAACTCTGTCGTGTCTTTTTTTGTAGTATTTCCTCTCCCCAGCTCCACCAGCAGCATTAACATTAGAACAGGCATGCATTGAAAAATACAGTGGCTACTGGGGCATACTAATAATAACTGATTCCTAATAACGTCAGGAAACGTCAAAGGAAGAAGACAAAGGGCTTGTACATCTCTTACAAGGACGGCAGACAACTAACCTGAATGCTGGTTGATTGAGGACGGCCTCGGTGGTGGCTGGAACAGGACACATTTTACATACAAATGTTTGGTTATTTCTCTGCTTATATCAAATAAGGAGCAATTCATGTTGAGAGCCTTGCCTTCCTGGGCATAACAACGTGTCCGCTTGTGGATTCAAACTAGCAAGCTTTTGGTTACTGGCCCAATCAACAGGGATACAAGTGAATGGATTTGCATTATATAACATAAACCAAATACATTATCTGAGCTATACAGTAATCGTTACATTTGTACTCCTACTTCAATAAAGTATCGTATTCTTTAACAAACTTCCTAACAGTATAGTCAGCCATATCCACTATTTCCCAGGCTACAACTGTCATCCTAACAACAGAGGGTTTAAATCATTTCACATGATCACTTACCGATTACACTGATAAGGAGTCACACAACACAATAAACCACCCAAAAACGTTCTAACTAGCACCCTATTTGCTGACCAGGTCCCATCAAAACAAGGGCACTAGGAATGAGGTGCCATTTGGGACCGGTAGAGCTACATTGAAGAGTTCCTGCCTGAGGGCGTACCTCCACCCTAACCCTCGAAGGTGTCAGCACCAAACAGAAAAACACCTTTCAAAAAGATTTACTGTGAGGGTGGGATTGTTGGGGTAGAAGAGTCATAGAGGGGGCGGGAGGGAGGTAAGAAAGTAGAAACAAAATGGAGCGAGAGTGATTATGGGAGGGGGCAGCTCACAGAGGAGTGGTGTGAAAGGGGGTAGAGGTAATGGTTATTGGAGTGCATAGGTGCATGTCTGAGGAGCATGTTCATAAGACACCTCCCTCCCTATTAATAACACCCTCCTAATGAATCCCCAGACCATTTTGACAGAGAGCGAGAGACTAAAGAGGAAGGGGGACTTAACCTGCACACTGACCAGCTAAACTCTGTAGTTTGGATTCATGTCTGAATGGTGCAGGCTCTAGTTCACTGTCATGGCTGGGGTCGGCCGTGTTGGAATCTGCTTACTTCTCGTCCTGGTCATTACACTGGTGAGTTTCCCTGGAGAATTTCTAAAATGTATATGTTAATAAGAGGTTGATAAAACCTGTTCTGGGATAAATTCATGAAATAGTTCAATGTCATGTTGGAAGACTATTTAACATGTTTAGGGCCCAAGCTTTAAACGTGTCATTAATGGAACAATGAAAGGTCATGTTGGAAGTCTATGTAACATGTCTAGGGATAAGCTTCAAATGTGTGTCTGTGTGTAAATACTTTAATTTTATATTATATGTCAGTGATATATGTTTAGAGCATGGAACATGTCAGAACTGAAAGAATTACATTTTATATTGAGAGGTCAATATCACCTGCTTTGGTATAAACATTCAACTAGTCATTACAATATGAGTCATATTCGTATAAGAGGTCGTATGTGATACTATTGCTTTAAATAGCATTGGATGTCCCATAATTGAGAGTGAACCTTCAAGTTGATCGTAATACTATGGTCTCCCTTGTATATCTTGTACAACAAATAAACATGACTTGAGCTATTATTATTTATCCATAGATAAGCTAAAACTGGTTAAAAAAAAAACATTCAAACACACTCCAATTTTCAATAGCGTTTTTTTCTAGGCACATTTATAACTTTCTTGCATAATTCTGTTCATTCCATGCAGACATGAAAAATTACCATAATTATGTGTGATTTATGCCGTGAAGCCTAAAAGAATGTGTGGTTGTCAACAGTTCAGTGTGCTTCTCAAACAAACTAGACCCAATCCAGCTACTGAACCTCACAGTCTGAAACTGTGAAAGGAGAAGGAGAAACAACTAATACCCTCAGACACCTACATTATATACAGCACTTGAATATTGTTTGAGTTTGCCACACAATGCAAATAACATAGATCACAGAGCCGACAAACACAGACATATGCACACAGACACACACATACACACACACAGAAGCCCCCATACAGGCCTTAAGGCCCTTTAGGCTAAAAAGGTGTAGGCAGGAAAAGGCAGATCTATATCTGTAAAGGAAAAACATCAGCTACAATACAGAACATACATTGAAGGACATGTATGAACAAAGACAGCTAACAGCAGGCAAACGGTTACATACCATCCAGCCATACAGTATGTAGCGTGTTTCCAACTACTGAGAACTTTTTTCCTGTGGTTTGATTTTTTTTTTACATTTTAGTCAGTTAGCAGACACTCATATCCAGAGCAACTTACAATCGTTGCATTCTTCTTAAGGTGTCTTGGTAAACCAACATCTGACAATCATAATAAGTACACTTTCCTTCATCAAAGCCATTATTTGGCAACGTTAGTGCCAGAGTCCTTTTGGTGGTGGTGGTGGGGGTGGGGGGGTACCCAAGTTGATTGATATGTTTGTGATTAGTGAATTCACATCCATTGTAGTTGCTCTGCAATCATATTTCATTGGTTTCTACATACATAAAAGGTCCAGTTGTGGTTGTCTAATACCAATGTGGTACATTTTGTTCAACAGAGCAGGCAATGTACATGAGTTCAGCCATGCATATTGCTATACTGTAATGGAACGCACATAACACATAGCTTATTCAACATGTCACCAGGAACATCTCCCGGACCGCATGACATTTCACCAGGAACATCTCCCGGACCGCATTGCATTTTACTGTCTCTTTTGTGATTTTCGTTTAGGCGATACTGTGTGCCTGTAAAATTGTAGAGGTCGACTTCAGTTTAGGTCCACTTTTTTAATGTTTTGCCTACAAGCAAAGGAGGTTCCCACACACAATATTGTTGCCTCTTTGCATGTATTCACAGTTTTGACTGTGTTTTTTAAAACTAAAAATAAATCTGTTGTACAAGTTTAAGATTAAGATGAGGCTGTGAAATGTCTGAAGCCTTTGGGGGTTCAGGATAGACAGGTCTAGAGTTAATTGTCTTCCAGATAATTTACTTTAGTCTTGTTTCAACAGGTTTTGTGTACTGTCTAGTTATAAGATTAAGAGAATTTCTTTGAATACATTTGAGTAATCAAAGAAAAATTACTGTGACATTATCAGTAAACATATCCACATGATCAAGACACTATGCAGAGGTAACTATATGACATTATCAGTAAACATACAGACACATGATATTGACACAATGCGGAGGTATTTACATGACAGTATTAGTAAACAAAAAGAAACATGATAATGACACTAAATACCATCAGTATATTTAAACAACTGATAGCTGCATGTCGTTAACTGCATCAGTAACTGAATGGATTTTGCTGTTTTAACAGATTCTTAGTGTTGACGCAGAAGAAGCGAATCGTGGGAAGAAGCTCAAGCGACAAAAGAGGGAATGGATACTGCCGCCTTCCAGACTCACAGAGAATGAAGACTACAGACACAAGGAGTTCATTGCCAAGGTACAGTAAAATAACAAACTTACAACGTTGAACTCACAACGTTGCTCCTTTTAAGGGATCACGATGACTTTCAGAAGACATAAATGTATCGGTTGCACGGTTACACATGCTTGTTGAGACCCTCTAGCCGTTTCCTTATCTCTTTGATGGTTTGTTTCAAAATCAAACATTTTGCTGTACTTGATTGAGCTTGGTTGGCACAAGGGAACTGATTAAATGGTCCCAAAAGCACAAACCCATCTGGTGCTGCGGGAAGGCTTAACAGAACAGGTTTTTAAAAGAAAACAAACAATATTTATAACTCACCTGAGTTCTAGGGGATGGCATTAGAAATTAAACTCTCTTAGGAATTAAACCAGTAGCGTGTTTAGACAGGCAGTCCAATAAAGATAAAAAAAACATTTTTATTATTTACTCTTGACAAAGCACATAGGATATTTTCTCTTCTTTTATTAGAACAGATCTGATTAGTGAAAGAAAATCTCAGAGTTGGCCTGTTTGTGTAACACAGCCTGGGTTGCCAGAACGTCATATGTATAACATTAGTTTGGATGTTACGTTTACTTGATTCATTACAGAAAGGACATCAGACATCCCATGACTTTACCTAGTTAATCATAGAGTATTAAAACGGGCATTAAGAATGTATTATTTTCCCAGTGTCTAGGTTTACTGATATTTGAATGTAATTCCTCTGTCCTCAGATCCGCTCTGATATGGACCAACATGCCAAGGTGATGTATTCTCTGAAGGGGGATGGGGCTGACAAAGCCCCATTTAATCTCTTCGTTGTCAATTCGGAGAACGGCTTTGTACGCATCACTGACATACTGGACCGGGAGAAGCGCCCTGTGTACAACGTGAGTCCCTTTGAGTTTATCAAGTTGACATGTACAAGACAGACGCGGCAGGTGTGGCTACAGCTTTGGTGTTTGTTGGTATGCCTCTGAAAGTGGTACGTCGAGGTTTAAAGCGGTCATGTGTGACAACTATAACCATCAACTTTTACACAGTCACATATGATAAATAGTGGCCTACACAGATTTGGACAGACATAGGAGCAAGGTTACGGACAAACAAATCAAACTCAATAGAGATATTCCATTGACCCTGATTTTTAGGACCAAGCATAATTTCTGCCCGTAAAACCTGCCCATAGTGTTCCGCCATGAAACCCATATTAATACACATTGAAAGGCTGTAGTAGGGCCGTAGAAGGACATCAAGCCGCATGACCAGTATTTGCTCCTTTGTGGAGGAGGAACAGAAGGAGCACTGCCAGAGCCCTACAAAATGACCCCAGCGGACTACTGGTGTGCAAACAGACTCCATGAGGGTGGCATGAGAGCCTGACATGCTCTAGTGGGACCTGCTCCATTGGCATTTTCTAGAGAACACCAAAACTGGCAAGTCCACCTATGGTGCCTCCTTCTCTTCACACATGAGAGAAGGTTCATACTGAGGACATCTGACAGACTTGAAATAGTCTGGAGATGCAGTGGTGAATTTTATGCTGCCTGCAACATACTCCAGCATGACCGTTTTGGCGGTGGGTCAGTGATGGTCTGAGGAGGCATATCCTTGAAGGGTCACACAGACCTCCACGTGCTAGCCAACGGTACCCTGACTGCTGTTTGTACAGGGATGAAATAGTCAGACCCATCGTTAGACATTACACTGGTGCAGTGGGCCCTGGGTTCCACATGGTTCAGGGCAATGCCCAGCCTCATGCGACCTGAGTGTGTTGGCAGTTCCTGGATGATGAAGGCATTGATGCCATTGACTGGCCTTCATGTTCCCCAGACCTGAATCCAATTGAGAACCTCTGGCATCTTATTTATTGGTGCATCCATTGCCGCCAAGCTCCACAGACTGTCCAGGAGCTCACTGATGCCCTGATCCAGGTCTGGAAGGAGATCCCCCAGGACACCATATTCTGTCTCATCAATAGCAAGCCCAGACATTGTCGGGAGTTTCAACAGGCACGTAAGGGCCACACACTAATGAGTCACATTATAAGTTGCCTCAATGAAATTCACGCAAGTTGGAAAAACCAATTGTTTACTTGATTTGATTTTCGGTGTGTGCTTGAATCCAGCCCTCAATTGTTGGTGATTTTGGTTTCAATTGACCGTTATTACCATCATTTTGTTCTAAAAGAATTAACAGTAAATATATTTATCTGTAATACAGTTACGCTCAAAAGTTTGCAAACCATTGGAGAATTAATGTACCATTATTAAGAAAACCCGAGTGAGCCCCCTGTTCAAAAGCCAGCATACCCTTAATTTTTTCATACTGTGTATTGCCCTCTTTAGCATCAATGACAGTATGCAGTCTTTTGTAATACTTGTCTATGAGGCCCCAAATTCATGCAGGTGGCATAGCTGCCCATTCGTCTTGGCAAAATGCCTCCAGGTCATGCAAAGTCTTTGGTTGTCTTGCATGAACTGCACGTTTGAGATCTTGCCAAAGGGGCTCGATGACAGGAGGCTGTTTTGGCCACTCCAGAACCTTCACCTTTTCCTGCTGTAACCACTGGAGGGTCAACTTGGCCTTGTGCTTAGGTTCATTGTCGTGCTGGAAAGTACAGGATCGTCCCATGCGCAACTTTCACGCAGAAGAATGCAAATTGTCAGCTAGTATTTTCTGATAGCATGCTGCATTCATCTTGCCATACATTTTGTCTTGTCATGTCTTTAGCGTTCACATACAAAACATCAGTGAGCCACCACCATGCCTCACAGTGGAGATGGTATTCTTTTCACTATAGACCTTGTTGACCATTCTCCTAACATTGCGATGTGACCATAAACCTTTATTTTGGTCTCGTCACTCCAAATGACAGTGTGCCAGAAGCTGCGAGACGTGTCAAGGTGTTGTCAGGCATATTGTAACAGCGTTTTTTGTGGCATTGGTGCTGTAAAGGCTTCTTTCTGGCAACTCGTCCATGCAGCTCATTTTTGTTCAAGTATCGTCGTATTGTGCTCCTTGAAACTACCAAACTGTCTTTTTCCAGAGCAGCCTGTATTACTCCTGAGGTTACGTGTGGGTTTTTCTTTGTATCCCGAACCATTCTTCTGGCAGTTGTGGCTGAAATCTTTCTTGGTCTACCTGACCTTGGCTTGGTATCAAGAGATCCATGGATTTTCCACTTCTTAATAAGTGATTGAACAGTACTGACTAGCATTTTCAAGGCTTTTGATATCTCTTTGGATCCTTGTTACACAGGTCTTTTGACAGTTATTTTCTAGCCTGCTCACGTGAGAGCTTACAAACTAATTGACTATTTATGCACAGACACTAGTTATAGTTTAAAAAGCTGCAGGTGTGGGAAATTAACCTTTAATTGCCATTTTAACTTGTGTGTGTCATCTTGTGTGTCTTTATCAATGCCAAAACATTCAAAGGTATGTAAACTTTTGATCAAGGCCATTTGGGGGATTTCTATTATCAGTATTATTTAAAAAGGAGCCAAACAACTATGTGATGATATATGGCTTCATATGATTTCTATCCTTCACTAAAAGACAGTTTTTCTGCATGATCAGTCATATATTCGAAATCAATGTCAAGATTTCTGCCAGGGTATGCAAACTTTTGATCACAATTGTATATTTAATTCACCGAGAACTGATGTGTGATTTAAGTGTTCCCTTAATGTTTTTGAGAGGTGTAGTATGTAATATATGTACAGTTTATTATTAAAATACAAGCTGTCAAATACATATTTTCTCTGAACACTTTGACATGCCAAAACTATAAAATGGATACTACTGTCACGGCTGTGGTGTGGAGAGGAACCAAACGCAGACATATTCGAAAGTAAAGGTGTATTTAATCCAAGAAACAAACAAGTACAAACTACACGAAACTGTCAACAGAAATGAAAGGTTTAACTAACATAAAACGAAGTACAAATAACGTGTAGCGTATTCACTTGAAAATGAATCAAACTAAGGACAAACCGTGAAGCTGTTTGACAACTACCTTCATATATTGTTCTTTTAATTTAAATATTATCCCTGAACACAAAGCATACTGTACATGTCATATCTATTGCCCATCCCAAAATGTAACATCATAAATATATGTGCATGATTATTTTCCAGTTGACTGGAGTGGCCAGGTACATGAATGGAACAATGGCGGAAGCAGTTATTCCTCTGCAGATTTATGTCAACGATGTGAATGATAACCCACCTTATTTTGAGTTACAAACTGGGTCCATCAAAGAGTCCAGCAAAGCAGGTAAATGACATCTCTCCTTTCCTTACCGCTGTGCTACCGGATAATATATAGTACCCAACAATGAAAGTCCTTACTTTAAAAGTACTTTGGCACTCATTTTTAAGTCATACATGACATCTAAAAACAAATTGAATTAAAAAGAGATGACCTGTTGATGCATGCTACTTACACCTCATTTACAGTAAAAGAAAAAGTATAAACTAGAGATCTCTTGGTTGTGTAAGTCAATGGTTCGCACCCTTCTTCAGTTACTGTACCATTGAGAATGGTGCTCTGTTTGAAGTACACTGAAGAATCCCCTCATGTTGATTCCAGTAGCAGGCCTATGGTGTCATGAGGGTTTTCAAAGTACTCCCTGTGGAGAGGCCTTGTACCCCCAGGGTCCCTAGTACTTCTGGTTCTTTAAGCTGGAAGCATGTTTAGCAGCCATTAAAGCTTTGAACCGTTTTGACTAACATTCAACAGAATTTTAAACCCTATCTGGGTAACACTGCAGTATGTTCAGTTTTTGTTAAAATTGCTCAAGTTCAGTATGTCTTGATTGTGTATTTCATGAACGAAACGAATCAAAGTTTTTCTTATTTACATATATTTTTTGCCAGAAGATAAATGAATACAATGTGAAAGCGGTATTTTGGCTTTTACTAGCAAATGCACCGTGCAATGCACTAAACACTGTTTAACAAACCCAGACTTATATTAGCCATGTTGGAATTGGGCCTGGCTTGTCTTAGGAATAGTATATCTCACAATGTCCTATCCCATTGCACCCTGCCCTGTGAAACACCAGGCACACAAATCATGCAGATCATTGGCAAAGATGACGATCAGGAAAATACCATTAACGCTAAGATCCATTACAAGATCCTCAGACAGGAACCAGCGGGGTCTGGAAGCATGTTCACCATTGATGCGAAAACTGGGAAACTCTACACCAAGGATGGGTCTCTAGACAGAGAGGTACCACGGCGCTGAAGGCCATGACAGTCACACAAACATTCAACAACAGATAAGAAGTATCGGGGCTACCACAGAAAATCTCAATATGAACATCTAAAATATATGAGCTGAGATGTAAATGATCAGTTTATGAAAGTACTGTACATTGCCCACTCTCTTTTAGACTGTTGATTCGTACACTCTAATCGTCCAAGGGACAGATTTGGATGGGGCACCTGATGGCCTCACTGGAACAGGAACCGTAAAAATAAAAGTCCTGGACATCAACGACAACGTCCCAACACTGGAGAAGGAACAGGTAACAGCTACAGCCTAGATTACAAACTGTATAGAGCATTCTTTCTATGCCAGAGGGGGACAATCTGGAGAGGATAGGAGGATGGATGATGGAATTAAGAATTTTGACAGGCTTTTACATTTTATCTAGTTTTGTCATACATTATCTGGCAGTAGTTTGAGCTGCTACAACAAAAGATAAAACTATAACTTCTCTTTCATGTTTGTATTTTTGTTAACCCTTATCAACCAGGGTAAATCAAATAAACTTCAAGTACAAGCAAGTAAAGATGTAATTTGAGGATTACACTTAAAAGTCAAACTTGGCCAGTTACATTATTATGAAAAACATTGGTTCCTTACTGAGACAAACTTTGATCTATTTAACTGTTTTGGCAGTATGCAGGAAATGTTGATGAGAACACCTTCGATGTCGTTGTGATGAGGATTAAAGCGGAAGACAAAGACCTGGTACACAGTGACAACTGGTTGGCTGTCTTTCATATAACCAAAGGCAACGAGGACGGACTATTCTCCATCGAGACGGACCGAGACACCAACGAGGGCATTCTGAAGCTGATCAAGGTATATTACCTTATTTTATTTTAATATCTTTTGTAGTCAGACTCAGTTGTGTAGATGCACATTTACATTAAGATGGATCTGCTTTTCTCATCATCTTAAACCCACAGGCAGTAGATTTCGAGGAAGTCCAGAAACTGGAGCTTGGATTGCTCATTGAGAACGTAGCTCCATTTGTAGCTGGGAATGCCCTTGTGATGGATGTGGATGTTTATGCAGGGGAAGGGGGGGGGCCTGGGGCTGGAGCCGGGGCTGGAGCCGGAGCAGGTGCCGGAGCGGGGGCCGGAGCAGGGGCCGGTGCGGGGGCAGGAGCAGGGGCCGGGGCTGGTGTAGATGCAGGGGTGGATGTGGGAGTTGATGTGGGGGTGGATGTAGGAGTGGATGTGGGAGTTGATGTGGGGGTGGACACAGATGCTGGAGCTGGGCCCGGTGTAGATGTAGGTGTTGGGGCTGGGGCAGGGCCTGAAGCCGGAGGAGATGGTGGGGTTAAGCCTGGTCCCAGTGTGAAGCCGAAACCAAAGCCAAAGCCCGCAGGAGGGAAGAGCTACCCAATTTCAATTGCAGTCAACAACTTGCCAGAAGGTCCGGCATTTAAGCCCAAAACCAAACCTGTGCCTGTCTCCGAGGATCCCAAGGAGATGCCAAAGAATGGAGTGATTGCCATATACACTGCCACAGACACAGATACAGGAAAACCAGCTGAGGATGTAAGGTAAGTGGGAACAATCAAGAAACATGTAAAGATCTGTCTGATGATCGATAGAAACATTACAGCTAAGATGCCAAAAAACATAAGTGAGAGGCAGAATGTGACTTATAGATGCATCTGTGAGTGTTTTTCTTCAATAATCCTTACTGCATCATTCAGTTATGCCAAAGTCTATGACCCAGACAACTGGGTGACCATAGATGAGACGACAGCTGAAATCAGACTTACAAAGACGCCTGATCGAGAGTCGAAGTTCCTGGTGAATGGGACATATTTTGCCAAGATAATCTGCATGACCAAAGGTATTGGTTTTTAATAATAATTTGATTTAAACATACCTTTTTATACTGAAGACCTAAATAGCTAAATATTTCAGAAATGTAATTGGTGAAAGGTGACCCATTTTTGGAAAACCCAATTTAGAAACCACAATTTGGAATCCCCATGCTACAATGAAACATCCTGTCTTTATCTCCAGAAGACATAAGAAGTTGAGTTTGATGCAAAATTATGGAAATCTTATAAACAGGAATGTTCATAAATTGTTTAATTTTGAAGTATTCATTTTCCATATGTTTTCTTAAAACCAATATTTCACTTTTTGACGTGAATAATCTAGAAACTAGGACTGGTTTTATGTTCTGGCAGTCACATGTTCCTAAACAGCAATACAAACAGACTAATTTCTGACGATTTCTACCATAGTTTGTTTTTTCAAAAGGTGATTAAAATAAAATGTAACAACCCATTAGGATCTAGCTAGGCTTTGATACTAAAATGTACTGATATACTATTTTTGGCTTTCCGGAAAAGTCAACATAAATTAGCCTGTTACAAGTTAGCCTAAACGCAAACTGTCAAAAATACCTAAAATTCTATATTATCTTGTCTTTTTGTTGCTCTGTCTGTACATTCCTGCCAATAAATGAATAATCTAATACAGCAGGGTGTGTTGCCCAACTTTCACCTTTCAATGAAATAGTTAAATGTTCACGTAAGCAGGTAGAAATATTTGACAAGTACAATCCCTCTTGGAAAGTACGGCAACAACAGAATCTGTCATGTCAAGTAAAATGTATTCATGAAGCACATTTGAAAACAAGAAGTGTCAACCAAAGTGCTGTACAATCAAATAAAAATGTAAACTAAACATATTTTCATAGGACATGACAGACATAAGCACAACTTCCTACCCATTTGCACACTTAAGAGAAAACATAGGTCTTAAGGTGGGATTTAAAAATGTTGATACATGTGATACTAATTTTGATACTACCTAATTTATAAAGGTAGGCTATTCCACAACTTTGGAGCTGCCAAAGAAAAGGCACGTTCTCCTTTAAACTGTGGACCTTGGAGCACACAAAAGTAATTGGTTGGAAGACCTAAGGGTGTGAAGGGGAACTGTCGAACTGCATCAATACAATGACTTGCTCATTCATCATGCTAGCCTCACACTCATCATAATCAGCCTCATGAATCAGAGTTCACCCGGAAAACCTAAACGGACACCATTAAATGAAATGGGCCCCAGAGCTCTGAATCTACAGCTACACCCTAAACAACTATCCTTGTCATAACTGTGCTGTATTTGAGTATGAAGATACGTATTGTTTTGCAGACATGCCCTCTAAGACGTCCACAGGCACCATAGCCATCCAGGTAAAGGATTCCAATGACCACTGCCCAACTCTGACCACAACACATGAGAGTGTGTGCTCAGACAAACGCACTGTCTACGCCACGGCATTCGATGAAGACACTTGGCCCAACGGTGCTCCGTTCAATTTCACTGTGGTGGCCAAGGGGACGAGCGGCGCCTGGGAGATAGAACACGTCAACGGTAACAGCAGTGGTTGATTCACCTCTGAGAAAGGCTTGTTACTTTGGTTACCTTCAAGCCCCTTTAGATGTCTAGCCCCTTTCCAAAAGCATAACAGTTAAAGTATATTACAGGCATAACAGTATCTGCCAGGATAAAAGTATACAAGTGAGCTACAGAAAGTGACTAGTGGTCAGATGTTCTAGTGGTTACCGTGTTTGGCTAGTAATGTCAAGGTTGTCGGTCAGAAGCCTGTGATGTTTTCCCTTGAGCGAAGCACTTACCCCTGTTTGTTCTTGTGCAAGGGCTCTCAACGAGAGCGCTTGCTAACTAATTAAGATTTAATTAACTTAAGAGTAAAGCCTCCTCTTCTCCGTCTCCCCCTCAACCTCCTCATCTCTTCCTAGATACGACAGCTGTCCTGCGTTCTACAAAAACGTTGTGGCCGGGTGTGTATGATGTAATGGTGGCAGTGGCCGACAAGCAGGGTCTCTCGTGCCCCGAGCCAGAGGTGTTCACGGTGGAGGTGTGTACCTGCGCGGAGGGGGAGGACTGCAGCTCCAGGTCCGTCAGCATGCTCCAGAAAACCTCCTCCACCAACATTGGCACCCCCGCCATTGGCCTGCTCATCTTAGCCAGCTGCGTGCTGTTACGTGAGTGGAGCTTAGATGTTTCGAAACACTGGCGGCCACAAACGCGAACCGTCAAGTTCTCCGCGTGCATATTTTGGAGGGTAAACGGTTCAGACAGTTGGACGGGCACTCGCTGGTCCTGATCCGAGGTTTCCTGTTCTCTGTGTGGGCAGTGGTTCCTCTGGTGCTGCTGTTTTGCCAGTGTCGAGGGGACGCAGGTGGGGGAGCGTTCTCTGACCAGTTCACTGACCTGCCGTTTGACACCAAGGAGCACCTCATCTCTTACCACACTGAGGGCAAAGGGGAAGACAAGGTGAGGTCAAAATCAAGTTCCCTATGTTGACCTTATAAAATATCAGTATTCTTATTACCGTCACGCAACGCCTCTACATCAACATGCTGTTTGACATGACTGCATATACTTGATGATTTTACATTTTGACTAAATAAGTTGTTTTGGAGAATTTGGCATTCCCCATGTATTATTTCTAAATAATAAACTTCTTTTTTGCCTGTCTGCTTGCCTGTTTACTGTTTTTTTGTGTTTTATAGGAAGTGCCGCTCCTAAATGTTCCTCCAGCTGCAAACATTTGGACACAGTTGTCCTGTAATCCCGCAAACTCTATGCATCAGCCCAACAGTGTCTTCAGGGATGACATGTACACGCTGGGGTCGGGAATCGGGAACACAGATGTGGAAGTGGACTATAGCTATGGACTTGGAGGCTATGGGGCTAGTATGGGACTGGGCAGTTGCACCAAGCAATTCACATATGGGACAAGCAGCTCATTTGTCAATGAAGACCTTTATGAAATAGCACTCCCAGATGATGTTTTGGAAAAGTACTACTCAGAGGTATTAGGTTTACATACTTGTTATAAATAACAATAGTTAATTCAGAATCAGCATAGGATGTATTGCATTACTACAGTTAATGTCCACAATGTTCAGCGCCTAACATGTATGCTGTTTGATCAGAGTTGTGGCCAGGAAGGGCGTGTGATATGTTACCAATGTGCCTGTCATATTCACACAGAAAGCGGCATCTCAGAACCCTCCAATAGACGACAAAATGTTGGTGTTCGACTACGAGGGCCAGGGTTCTCCTGCGGGCTCGCTGGGCAGCGGCAGCCTCCTGGGAGACGACAACGACCTCCAGTTCCTCAACGACCTGGGGCCGAAGTTCAAGACCCTGGCTAGCATCTGCACTCCAAAACCTGCACCGGAAACCAGAGTGAAGCAGGTTGTCGAACGCATCGTTCAGCCAGAGCTCCATGAAATCGAAAGAGAAAGCAGAGTCACTACTAGCAGTGTTAACGTCACCAAATCCTCTGTTGGCCAGACCACCATCAACCAATCGTCCAGCGAAGTTATCAAAGAACCGCCTTCCACCAGTTCGCTTGACACAAGATTTTCCCACGTCTCCAACGTTAGTCAGTCAGTCCCCCCCACCCAGACCATCCTCCTGCAGCAGCAGCCGGTGTTCTACAACACCATGCAGCCCATGATGCAGCCCATGATGCAGCCCATGATGCAGCCCATGATGCAGCCCATGATGCAGCCCATTCAGTATGTAGTGTCTGATGGCAGCTCCACCAATAACCCCCAGCACTTGGTTATGGTCAACAGGCACCTTGGGTCCGGAAGCTCGGGTGGCCTTGTCATTCAAGGCAACAGGGTCATATCAGAGACCTCGGCCAGCCCCGTTAGTCCTGGTAGCCCAACCAGCCCCACCATTTTGGGGCCAGGGAGCCCAGGGAGTGCTGGGTGGACCCAAGGCCCCCTACCCATGGGGGTTCTTGGTGGTACCCCTGTCTTGGGGCAAGGCCCAAATGGTAACGGTGGTTACGTCTACGTGGAGAGGCAGGTCAATGTTGTACGCAATCCACAGCGGGTAGGGGTCCCAGGTGTATCTCCTTCGGGCAGTTTGCCCAAGGGTGCATTCCTGGTTAAGGAGGCTGCTCCCCCTCAGGGGGTTGTAGGTTTAGCAGCCTCGGGGATGGGAGGGGTTGAGGGGGGGGTGCATAGGGCTCTGCTTGGACAAACCTTTACAGAGGTGAGGCAGGTTGGGCCAGTTGAGCACAGGGGAATTGGATTTGGACCTGGTGAATTTAGGGTTGGGAATGTTGGGGCTGGGTTGTTTGGAATGGGTCCAGTGGGGGGAGGGCAGATAGTTATGGGATCACAAGGAATCCCAATGTGGGTGCCACAGAACCCGCCGTGGTATATCACGGGTCACATGATGCTGGAGGGGGCAGGGCCAACAGCTGAATCAGTTGAGTCAATTGCAGTGGCGGATGTTGAGAGTACACTGCTGTTTGAGGGCCATAATGAATCATTTGAGGAGGAGGAGGAGGAGGAGGAGGAGGAGGAGAAGGAGGAAGAGGAGGAGGAGGAGGAAGAAGAGGAAGAAGAGCAGACAGCAGAAAAAGCTGTGTCTGAGGAACCGATGTCTGAGGATGAGTACATGGTGGACCAGGCATCATCAGGAGAAGCCTTTATGTTCAAATCTGAAACTGCAGATCTAGTTGGTAAATTCATGGTTTCAGAGGTAGACATTATAGATTTACTTGATACAGACCCGCCAACTAAGAAAAACATTATAGATCTAGTTGATACCAATGAGATAGTTGAGGAATACACAGAGCAAATTCCAGAGGAGGAAGTAATGTCAAAATGTCAAAACGTTGAGCTAAGAGCAGTTCCAGTCCAAGACATTCAGGAGGAAGAGGTTATTACAGATACAGAAGTCGTGGTAGAATCAGCAGAATTACCAAATCAAACGAGGGTGGATTATGTCACTAATAGCCAAGAGGAGGGTAGAACTGAGGAGGAGGTGATGGCAATGCTCATGTTTAATCAATTCACATCAGAAAACCACGAGAAGGAGGCGAAAACACCTGGGAAAGTTTTCTTAGAATCAGAATGGCTAAGACCAACTTACAGTGTCCTTTATGGCCAGGAAGTACAGACTAGTCCTGTGGCCAACCTGATGTCAGAGTTGCAGCAATGTCAGCCATTAACAGATGACATCACTGATGCCCAGGAAGAGGGAAGTCAGAGGAATGAAAAAGCAGCTTTAAGTGCTTTGGCGGGAAAAATGGCGGTAGAGGGAGAGATAGAGGGAGAGATAGAGGGAGAGATAGAGGGAGAGAGAGAGGTGGAGGGAGGGATAGAAGAAGAAGAGGAAGGAGAGGTGGAGAGCGATCTAGAGGGAGAGAGAGAGGTGGACGTGGAGGGAGACATGGAGGGAAAAGATGAGAGACAAGCAGAGGTGGAGGTGAAGGGAGAGATAGAGGGAGAGACAGACGAAGAAGTGGAGAGAGAGATGGGGGGAGGGACAGATGGAGAAGTGGAGGCAGAGATGGAGGGAGAGACAGATGGAGAAGTGGAGG
>JACXGK010001107.1:0-18181 GCA_016801125.1 Novumbra hubbsi | reverse complement strand
TGGAGGGGGAAGCAGAGATGGAGTTGGAGGGGGAAGCAGAAGGGGAGTTTGAGGGGAAAGCAGAGTGGGAGTTGGAGGGAGAGGTGAAGGCAGAGATAGAAACCAATGTGGAGGGGGAGACAGAGGGAGAGGTGGAAGACATGGAGAGTGAAGTGAAGGAAGAGATGGAGGGGGAGGTACAGAGTAAAACATTGGAAGCGTTACCAGATAGGGGAGACATTGAGGTGGTTGTGGAGACAGAGACAGAAGAAAATAGTGAAACACTAGACTCTGAGAACAATACACATGGCCAGGTCCCAAAAGCAGGCAGTCCAGATATAGAAGCAACAGGTGAGGTAAAGCTATCTGGGGAAAATGTGAAAGAGAAACTGGTCCCCTATGATCAAATTGATGACGAAGAACAAACACTTAGCCTAGATGCAGAGGATTGTGAGGATGGAGCAGATGAGGTGGAGTATGGAGACTTGGCTGCTGTAGAGAGAGTTAAGAAAATACAGGCCTTGTCAACAATCAAGTCAGTAGCCCCAGCGAAGGATGAGAAAGAAGCATCTCTACCGGTTTCTACAGACTGGGTGGCACAAACACAGAGGCTACATAGGAGCTCACTTGATGAATTAGATTCAAGTGCAGATCTTGTGGAGTCTAGTTCATACGTTGCGCAGACTGAGTCTCAGAGCTCTGAGGAGCAGGAGGGCTCTCATGTGCCAAGTCCGGGTGACCACTCAGCGTTACGGAGCCCAGAGGACGAGGACAACGCCAGCGGGTCATCAGAGGAAGGTCCCCTGGTCACGGAGGTTTCATCAAAAGGGAAATTGGCCATCGAGTCAGCTTGCACCAGGCACACAGAGGGCGAGGTCCCCAGCAGTTTCTATCAGGTCCAGGCTGAGGGGGCGGGTGGGGTAACAACAGAGGCTACAATACAGGTAGTGAGTCAGGATTTAGGCCAGGGTTCAGTTGAGGACGCTGGCGAGTTTGACACACGTGGGGCAACGGGTCAGATTGGTGTAGGTCGTCATGGTCGGGACGTTTTTGAGGTGGCAGGTGAGGCTGAAGACGCTCCCACCGGTGAGGCCACACGGGCTTCGGGTGAGTTTGAAAAGGTCCCAAAGTCCTTCGCATCCTCTTTTACTAGGAAACTCAGGATGGGCTCCAAAAAAGAATCTGCTCCCAAGAGTCCCACATCGAAATGCAAACAACAATGAGAGCTGTATACACTCTATAGACGTACAGTGTTTTGTATATATATATATGTTTTGCTGTTCATAGGTCTTTCTGAATTTGTTTTGGTTTTACAGGTTTGTGTTAGCCAGTTAGAGGTTTGTCAATCGTGATTTAGCTTTTTTTGTGGTATGTGGTTTTATTTCAGCCCTCGAACGCACCTACATGGTCATTGCCTTTCGATACAGCTTAATTAATGATCGTTCAGCATTTCGGTGCAGAGGCAGTGGCGGTGGGTTCTGTATGCATCAAATATTATGCGGAGAAGGCTTGGCAAAAATGGTAAACGGTAGAATGTTGGGTTGTTGAAGCACCCTTACCAGATGATGCATACATGTGTGGAATGAGGATGTAGGTGTGATCATGGCGCTAATACAAATTAAATGGGTGTCAGCTATATTCAAATAATAAACTACATTTGAATTAGATATGTTAAAGGTTTGATTAATAATGGCTAGTGCTGTTTGTGGTCATTAAAGCTCTGCAATGTGTCCCTAAATGTAATTTTTTTCCCTTAAAGTGGACTAGGAATACTTTTGTGTCAGAAGTAAGGTGTCTTTGTGGTCAAAGCATTTTATTTACTTATGTGATTGTTCAAGGGCAGAACAGATGTGTTGGATGGTTTTTGAGACAGCAGGTCACTTTTAGTTGAGTACTGCCCAGAGAATGCCGTCTTGTGTTGTATGTGTCATACCAGTGACCATCTCTGGTAGGTACCAGGCAAGAGGGTCCAAGACTATAGCTGGCGACGACCTTTGAAATTCTGGGCTAATGTGTACAGTCTATCTTGCTAGCCAGTTAACAACAGACCAGTAAAGTTCTGGCGAGTGTGTTCTATTTTTGCCTCAGACGCAAACATGTATTCGTATAAAATGCAAGTGCTGCTTTTACTTCTAAAGAGGTGGAGACTCTGGAGTGAAACAAAACAGAGAAAAATGGGATGTACAACCCTTGCCCAGCCTATGCAAACAGGACGAATGGTAGACGGTTTCCGGATATGCTGCAGAAAGAAGCAAAGCTAGTGCAAAGCTCAATGTTTATAGCAATCACCACGGATGTGAGCAGCTGGCATGTCCTGAAGTAGGAGTTGGTTGACTGTACCACAGTATAAAACAAGACCCATTTGGCAGAGTTTGTGGGAGACAAGGCCTTCCATCTGACAGTAAACCTGATGCAACCACATGCAGGTAAGACATGCAAAATGTCTCAAGTAACTGCACATGTAAAAAATGACATCAATATAAACATTGTAGTAAATTGCCCCACATAGGTGATGTGCTCCAACGTATATAGTTAATACAGGCCTAATCCCAAATCAAACCAATGCATTTTATTTTTTCGATCATACCAATTCAATCCTCATTTTGATCTCCACAAGGGCATACGGTGTAACGGTTGATTTAGGACTGGGCCACAGTACACTTCATGTGACTTTGCAATGATGGAAACACTTTGTTCAAAAGAATTCAAAGAGCTGCCTTCTGATCCATGCAGCACGATGAAAGATTCTGGGACGAGCGCCCGACGTTGAGCCCTCGGCGTTGAGCCCTCGACGTCGTTGAAGCTGAGAGCATTGTGAAGGCTGTGTGCTCTTGTACCACTGAGAGTTACCAACACACCACACCCACCCCCCACATTGGTTGAACACTTCCCCAGATGGGGACACGCGGAGAGGGGAGTGGAGGCAGGAGGTGGGAGGAAACACTTGCAGGCACAAGTTCTCCTCTTCTGGGTGAAAACCATTTGTGAGCTGCACTCTTTAAAGACCCCAATAAAGACAATATAAAGTGTTATAACATCGTCGTGTTGATTTTAGCCGTCTGACCTGATTATGGGTATAGCAAGCAATTCTCAGCCCTAAAAGCAATCACCATTGCTGACTGTAGCATGATAGCACACCCAGGGAAAATGGGTGGAAGGGTATAAATAACTATAAAGTATAAAGTATAAGTAACTCAGTACAAAAGTTGACAATAAGCTGAAGAGGCAAGACGTATCCTAATAGATAGCTTATATATACACCTGTTTACTAAGTGATTTAGAACAGTAATACACACCAACTACTTCTTTAGGTGCACCTGCTTGTTAAAGCAAACAGCGACACGTGGATGCAACTCAATAAATAACAAATGCAGACATGAGCAAAAGGTTTAGTTGTTGTTCGACCAAACATTACAATGCGGAAAACACATAATCTAAACGACTATCACTGTGGTATGATTGTTGCAATCAAGCTAGGGCACAGATAATCACTCTTTACAACATTTGGAGTGCTGAACACACAATGCAACTGACCTTGGAGGCAAAAGGCCTACCTAAGACTAGATGAGTGTACCTAATAAAGTGGCCATTGGGTGTGAGCTCTGTCACAAGTTGAGGCTTTCATGGCCTGTGCATCAGTAAAGATCATGTCTGTCATGATTTCCCTCCAGGCAGAGAATCCCAAAACCAACACGAAGTGACTTGCAGAGCAGCTTTACCCTGTCCACACCCTGTTCAAAAATGTACCTTGCTTCAAATAATAATGTACTTCATGATACTTCCATTGGAAGAGTTTTTAAAATCACCTTCGAAGTAGTTAGTTACTTGAGAATGAGCAAACAAAACAGTCAAGATAAAGGCCTGCTCTACCAAATTATTTATTCAGTTTTTTTATACATTGCTTAGAGATAAACCAAAAAGTCTTACTTCACGTAATAAAAAAATCTGATTTCCACGTATTTTATTTATTTGAACACTAGAGGTTAAAACACCCATGACGCTAAAAGACAGTCTTTTTTGTAAAAAAAAAAGGCCCATAGCACTTTCTTTCAAGATGGAGTTACACTGATGCCACCTTCTGGACAAACAAGTAGGCCTGTATGCCCTTAAAACAAAAGAAAAGTGTATGGCTTTGTTTCTGTTAATTTATGTAAAACTCTATATGTTAATCTATTTATTTAGATGTTGTCTCCACAATGATATCGACAGCAATGCATATTTTCCTCTGTATTCCAGCATTTTGTATTTGAATAGATACAATGACATTACACGCAAGGAGACATGAAAAAAATATCATGGGTTAGGGTTAGGGTTAGGTTAGGTTATCAAAAAATAACCCTAACCCTAACCCAGTCAAAGCCTGGATCTCAATCTAGTTTGAAATTGAGTTAAAAAAGTAACTGTGTCCGGATCTGAAAAACTTTTTGCAACTTATCCAAATGTGAAAACTGGTAGTGACTTATCCAAATGTAAAAACGGGTAGTGACTTATCCAAATGTGAAAAACTGGTAGTGACTTATCCAAATGTGAAAAACTGGTAGTGACTTATCTAAATGTGAAAACTGGTAGTGACTTATTCAAATGATCTCTTGGCTATAACTGCTGCCATTGGTGCCTCTGTCAAATGTTTACAAAAGGGGTTGTGAAAGAGTCAAGAGATATCCAGGTCTTGGAATTATTCTTTTTTTCAAATAAATGACTGAGGAAACAATCAGTCAAGAACATCTTTCACAAAACATATTATACCTGTTTAATTAATCCGCTGAACTAGATGACAGATAAGTTTTGGTCTGATCAGTGAGAGTGTGTGTTTTGCAATTCTATCTCCAGGTTGATTAAGGTGACAGTTATATCAGCTGCTCGATTAGACCCATCCATTGTTGTTCAGGAATAATCAGTAATCCAAGACTGGCATGTGCCTTATCCTCTTTTCCTTTTCCTAATCCCATTTTTATAAATGGCCACAAAGCAGGGTTTGTATGTAGGAGTTACTGATTCCTCATTATTGACTTAGATGCAGGCACAGGCTCCCTTGTTCAGGCAGTTGGCAGGTGAGGGGGGCAACCAGGTATAAAGGTACCGGATAAGAGTGTGTTCCCAAACTCTATGCCAGTCAGTCTGCCGGCGTTAGAGCCACCAACCAGTTATCGCTCCAAATGGACAGAACTTTGCTCTGCGCGCTGCTGGCCACTGCTCTCCTGCTCAGTAGCTCCGCCCCAGTGGTGAGTATGTGTGTGTGCTAGTCTGTTTATGGCAGGGGCAACAGTCCCATTCAGTGCAGGGCCGGTGGTCAGGGCATATTAAACACGACAGGTGAAAGAATACTTGGATAGGCTGCTGTTTTCTTAACGTACACAGGCAAGGGAACTGTACTTCTACTGTTTGTCCTTGTGTTTTCTGCAGAACCTGAACGTAGAAACCACCAGATACTGTTACAACATCACGCGCATTAGTGTGTGTACAGAACACGAAGAGCAAGTTGCTTGCGGATTAACTTCCTGCACAATGTATCGATTGGCAATCATCTTACTTCTTGCCTTTCTTACTAATCTACTCTGTAATAGTAAAATAGCCTCTCAGAATTGTTTAGTGGTCTTGAATAGGATAATTAACTCGTAATTACTATGCACCTCCCTCTGTAAGCCTGCGATACCAGTGTTGTGGATTTGATTTCTAACAGCATGAAAACCAGTGCCTAAAATTACATGTTTCAATATCACAATATGCATATATACATATATATATATATATATATTACCATTGCTGTTTTAAATGTATTTCAGGAATTTTGTTTATAACAGCACTACTCTAATTAGTTGCAATGACAGATACACTGTTCATCCACTAGTCTGCTATTAAGTAGAGTAATAAAAGCCTTCAGTGAGATCATTCCTTACAGATGTTCCTAGTTTATAACCCGGTGTTTCTTTCAATTGTTCTGATCACATGCTCAGTGTTGTTTTCAGTGTGAGTTGCAGTTACTAGCGAAGACATCTGATTATTACATGAGTCAAGTTCAACTCACATGGCGGGGCTTATAGATGTGATCCCACAAAAGAGTAGTTGGCTCAGTTTGTAAACCTCCCAATCTTAAAGTAGCAGCTAGAAATGTGTCTACTTTTGGTTGAAGATCGGGGTCACAAACCTTTAAGGAGATGTAACAACATACAATGCCAGTAATATGTGGTGATTAAACATTTTCGACTGTGTTAGAGGTTAAGATATCAGACATCAGCATTGTGATGCAGTTATCAGGGGTAGTTCTGTTGACCATCAGTGTGGGATGGAATGCTCCAGGGTCGATGACCTCACATTACCACACGTTCGAGCGGTCCCATACCTGAACTTTGACCTTGTCCTTCAACAATCCTCCAAATTTGACTCAAATTGGTACGGAAAATGCAGGTCTCACACTTTCCTCCCCCATTTTACATGAGAGCACTGGAACAGAATGTTTTTTTTTAATCTTATGCAATGGCTTCCCTTACATTTTCTGTTCTCAAAGTCTAAAGCTCAGACATTACAAAACAGCACAATGGTGTTAAATAACTTAAAGCGATTACTTAGACCATTATATTCCGAAGGATATGAGCTGAGTTTATATTCTAATTCTTTCGTTTCCCAACTGGTTTAAAGTTGTGTTGAGAAGCTATAACATTCATTTGGTACTGTGCGCCAACGAGTTCCATGGTTCAGTTATGTATGTACTAAACAAGGTACACTGCTCAAAAAAACACCCAAGTCAATTCAACTTTTAGGAATATCAATCTGTCTAGTCAGCAAGCATAATCGATTGCAAATCAATGTCATGTTTTTGTTTTGGTGCCATTCGCTAGTGTCCTGCAGCCCATTCAGGTTGCACAGCAGCCTAGCTCCTCCAGGACGTCACATCCATACGTGCCGTCACAAGGTTTCCCCCGGTGGTCTCAAGAGCTTGGAGGAGATTTCAGGAGATGGGCCATTAGACGAGGAGAGCCGGACAGGGCCATAAAAGAGCAATCACGGAGGAAGATAAAAAGAAACAGGAGAATAATAGAGGGGCCTCCCAGGGGCCTTAAGCGACCACTTACAAGGCCTATAAAAAGTATTCACCCCCCTTGGATGGGTTCCTCTTTTGTTGCTTTTGTACATGAAATCAAGGTCAATACAATTTGTCTTTCTTGACAAGAATTTGCAAAAGAAAGCTCCTTTCATGTCAAAGCGCCAATAGATTTGTACAAACTAATGTCAATTAATTACAGATATATAGTGTAAAATAATTGTTAAAATATTCACCCCATTTAAAGTGACTGACCTGAATTCCAGCTAGTTGATGCCAGCAGTGTCACAATTAGTGAAATGGAGATCACCTGAGTGCAGTTGATGTGTGTCAAGTGATTTCAGTATAAAACACCTGTGTCTGGGAAGTCCAGTCCCTGGTTCATCAGTATTCCTACTGCAATAGCAACATGAAGACAAAAGAACACTACAAGCAACTCAGAGAAAAGATCATTGAAAAGTATAAGTCAGGAGATGGCTACAACATGAATGCAGAAAATCCTGGAGGATAATCTGACTGCAACTATGATTTGGGAGATTAATTATTTTCCAGCAAGACACTGACCCCAAGCATACAGCAAAAGCTACACAGAAAGGGTTCAAAGACAACAAGGTGAATGATCTAGAGTGGCCAAGTCAAAGCCAAGATCTAAATCTAATTGAGAATTTGTGGCTGGACTTGAAAAGAGCTGTTCACACCCGATCCCAGAGCAACCTGACAGAGCTTGACCTGTTTTGCAAGGAAGAATGGAGCAAAATTGCAGTGTCCAAATGTGCCAGCCTGATTGAGACACATCCACACAGACTCAGTGCTGTGATTGCAGCCAAAGGTGCCACTACTAAATACTGACCTGAAGGGGGTGAATATTTTTGCAATCATCTACTTTACCTTATATATTTTTAATTAATTGATATTATTTTGTGGAAATCTGATTTCACTTTGACATTAAATACATTTTTGGGGGCAAATTCCTGTCAAAAGCAACAAAAAGGTGAAACATCCAAGTGGGGAAAATACTTTTTACAGGCATTGTATGTGTTTTTTTTGCCTGGAGACGGCCCTGGTTGCGATGTCTGGATTTCTGACCTCGTCTGCAGTGTTAGTCTAGCAATGTCTAGCATAGCTGCGTCCAAATGCAAACCGATAACCAAAGCAGTTTCTGTTTGGTAATAGGAGTGTACATTTGTGTGGTCAGTCTGTCCAGTTTCTAGGACGTCCTGTTTAGTAACTCTGGAAACTACGACTGTCCCGCTTCCTTTGGAACCAGTGCTGTCCAAAAGTGACCAGAAATTGGACGATAGTGGTCATTCTGGCTTTGGATTGTTCCTGACTTGCATGATAGTGGTCACCCTGATTTTGGATTGTTCCTGACTTGTATAATAGCAGTCACCCTGAATTTGGATTATTCCTGACTTGTATGTTAGCGGTCACCCTGATTTTGGATTATTCCTGACTTGTATGTTAGCGGTCACCCTGAATTTGGATTGTTCCTGACTTGTATGTTAGCGGTCACCCTGAATTTGGATTGTTCCTGACTTGTATGTTAGCGGTCACCCTGATTTTGGATTGTTCCTGACTTGTATGTTAGCGGTCACCCTGAATTTGGATTGTTCCTGACTTGTATGTTAGCGGTCACCCTGATTTTGGATTGTTCCTGACTTGTATGTTAGCGATCACCCCGGCTTTGGTTGTGGTTTGTGGGTCAGGACAGGCATGGCGAGTCTGATGCTCACTGCCCATTGATGGTGAAGATCCTGGATGCGGTGAAGGGTGTGCCAGCCGGCTCTGTGGCACTGAAGGTCTCCCGACAAGACGCCAATGGAATGACTTGGGCACTCGTCGCTAGTGGGTATGTATGCATGAGGACGCTCGACCTAAAGTAGCTCGTATATACGATGCTGGACATGCATTTTTAAGCATTTACAACACGCAGTATATTAACACAACAAATGGTACGATTCAGAATACTTTTTAAACCAATTGCACCCCCCCCCCTCACTATAGAGTAACAGATGTGACGGGTGAGGTGCATAATCTGATCTCAGAGAAGGACTTTCAGTCGGGGGTGTACCGTGTTGAGTTCGACACCAAGGCCTACTGGAAGTCTCAGGGAACCACGCCCTTTCATCAGACTGCTGAAGTGAGTCCCCGCAACACAACATTCATACTACTATCACAGACCAAGTACCAAATGTATGTTTTGTAGCATAACTTCTGTAAAGCACTGTAACCATCCAGATTGATCTTATTATAGTGTCTAGTCTCCATTTTAATAAAAATGTACAGTTGAATGGTGGAGAATATATTTGAAAGAAATTCATAAAAAAAACTCTGTACAAATACAACATATAGTACTACTCTGAAAAGAACAAACAATGTAAACATTCAAACCCAATAAAAACATTGGAAAAACAATGTAAAAAGTAACAACATGAACTGCATAAAACTGCAACGTGTTTATATTCCTCAAAACGGCACACTGCCTTTGACCTGCATCAAAGGCTTTTGCTGGCATCTCGACCGGGATGTTTGTTCCCAGCAAAGTTCAGAGCAAGTTGGCCAAAAGTCTACTGCTTTTCACATTTGTGTTTGGTCTGATTTGACAGAAGTATAAACTGCCTTCACCCTGTATTTGTAAACAGGTGGTGTTCCAGGCTCACCCAGATGGTCATCGTCACTACACCCTGGCATTGCTGCTGAGTCCCTTCTCGTACACAACTACAGCGGTCGTGATAAACTCACACGAGTGACACTCAACCCAGCACACACCCCTGGGCAAACTAACCAATTAAACACAGATTAAATGACTTCAGTGAGATGTCGTTCGTTTAACGCGCACTGCCACACACACAGATTTTCATGGGTGGGCTCACCGTGCAGACTACATTGGTTGGGTCTTGTGATAGCAGAAGAATAATTCTTTGATGAGTTGTTCCCTTCTAGATTACTGGGTATTTAGTAATGATGGAAGTAGATAAATGTGATGATGAAACGGCGGAGGGACAAAAACCACTGATACACATAGGAGGTAAAACAACAAAAACACAGGAAATATTTGAGGTTTCAGAGGTGTTTCCCAGAACATGGCAATAAAGGTGTTTTATTCATATTCCGTTCACAAAACTTTACAAAGTCCAACAGTTGAACTCAACTCTAGTAGACTTTTATACTGGCTGTTATACCAACGACAGGCGAAGATTGACAAATCGGCTGGCTTCACCATCTAAAAAAATGTGTGTTGCCAGAGGGGGGCAAGAACTCTTAACACATGCCTATAGCCAATGAAATTGCAGAACACGGCACTGAATAGGCTACACCGAATAAAGGTCATCTGACACCCCATCGACGAGGTGTTTTATTATATTTTCACAAATGCATACTCCCAATAATCTAAGAATTACAAATCCATAAATTCAAGTGAATATGCCTGACAGTGAATGTATTAACTTTATGATTTGTTTACTAGACATGACACTTTAATCCTGCACTTCAAAAGTCACTACCTCCTCCGTATCATCAACACGTCCTGGGGGACGATGCTAATACATGTGGCACCAGCTAGAACTCTTTGCTGGAACAGAAGAGCATGGTACAGACACCGGAGGGCCCCAAGTCCAAGAGGGTCATACATGTCGTGGTCCAAGCAGCCAGAGTAGTTCAGGCCTCTGATTGGACAGCAGAAACATTAGATAGGGCCAACCGTTGATACACAGAGACAGGAGGGCATCTTGCCTCCTTTTTGGAATCCTATTCAGCCCATTGCAATGGGAATGTTCCCTGCATATCAGAGCTCCAGAAAAAAGAAAACCGAAAGTTAAAAGGAAAGAAAATACATGTGCACTCTAACTTCAGTTTTAAAACAATCCAAACCTTTACTGCATCTTACAACTAAGAATGCACAGTGTGAAAAAAAAAAAAAAAAACTCAAGGCACAAATATGAATACTGCAAAAATGTAATACTCTACATTACAAATTGTGTAATGGTGAATATAGGTAATGAAGAAATGCATTTGGGGATTCTTGAACAACCAATAAAGAGGCAGTAGGAGGGGTGAAGGTGAATCAGGTTGGCTTGGGGTGGGAAATAACCCACTAATGAACAGATGTAGCCAACACATTGCCCATCAACCCGGTAACTTCCCCTTCCTCCCCTAGCCACTCCCCTCAGAGGCAATAACAATATGTACAACTCAGAGAATGAGTCCCCAATCGCACCCTAATGTGTATACAGTGCACAACTTCTGATCAGTCAGCATTACACTTTTCTTGAATTAGGGTGCCATTTAGATACATTCACAAAACTGATCCTAGACCAGCTTGTGATGGGTGCACTCTCTAAAAAGAATTCCTTTAATACACTTCACACTGTTCTCAACACACCAAGACAGGTAGTAATACAACTGACCCAATGACTCAGCATCACTCTGCTACAGTAACTCAGTGACTTCAATAGGTGGGGACTGGAACCAGCTAGGCTGCCCGTATCTTCTCCAAGTAGAACAACAAGAGAATGGATCATTTTATGTAGAAGTGTTATTAAGAAAAAGGCATAGACAGAAAAAAAGGCCCACAACCCAGTCCCAGACCGCGACCCAGTCCCAGACCGCGACCCAGTCCCAGACCACGACCCCAACCCAAAACACGACCCCAACCCAAAACACCCAGAGCCAGGTAGAGATATGTTGTAAATGTCATACCCTGGATGCCATGTCTATCTATATATGTGACTCATAATTCCAAAACCCTGATCCCCATTACCAACAGTTACCTTGTCTAGTTCCTCTCGACATGGAGAAGCTGAGATTCACAGGAGATTCACAGGGAGAACGAATGGAAATGGTGAAACACGAGAGAAGCATTAGTGTAGAAGACAGCCTGGTAGATAAATGACCGTTATGCATCAGAAGAATGTATTATTACCGTTTTCTGGATCTTGTCTCTATACCCGATTGGTCAGAAATACCCTGTTGAGGTCCTAACAGAAGTGTATGTTTGTCCAAAACCTAACAGACTTAACCTGGTGCTTAGCCAGAGTTAGCCACTTTAGCTTTGGAGCAAAAATGTAATGCGTAAACCTCGTCAGGATGCTCCTCCACAGCACTAAAAGAGTGAAAAAGACGTAACGGGTGGGGGGGGGGGGGTAGGTCCCAAATTACACCCCGCTCCCAGGAAAGATCACTACTTCTGACCAACAGACTGCAATCAGAAGTAGCCTTTGTTTAATTAATCAATTTGGACAACGCCAATGCCAGCGGCAGGACAGGAGTGTCACAGTATGATGGGTGCCCTTGTTCCCTCTCAACCTGCATTATTGTGATGGAGAAAGCCTGGCATGTACGGACAGAGCAGACCAAAAAAATCACCAGCAAAAACCAGAAACATTTAAATATGAAATGGGCAAAATATAAAAAGTTCCAATGTACATGGGGGGGGGGGTAAACAGGTGGAAAACAAGATAAACAGGTCCTCCATTTTGTCCCTCGCTAATTTTTGTAGAGCTCAAAACTTAAACAATTTAAAAGTCTTCATGGCCCTGGTATCCGCCGGAGCCATTCAAGAACAGGGAATGCCTTAAACAGCGGCTGCCGTTCTCTCATTCTGGCCCCTCAGTGCCCCGCAAGCTTAATAGAAACACGGCACATTTCACGCACGCTAAATAGCAAGCTCACGCGCATTACAGACACCTAACATAAGCTCAAACGCATGGTCCAGTTAATTAACATACGAGCCACACCACACAGACGCGCACACGCACGTGCACACGCACGCGCGCACACACACACACACCGGTTTGAAACGTAATCCTGTACCAAACATGCTGCTCACACGGTTTCCACTCACCCACACACCACTCACAAATCAAGTGAAAGAGAGACGTCTCTGCCTCGTATCTCTAGCAGCGACGGTCCTCAGCTCTGGCCTAGGGCACTTTACCTGTCCCTCGTCAGTCTCAGGAAATTCCGAGAGCTATTACAGTCCTTAGGCCCCTGACCTGGATCTGTCTTAGCCTGTACAGGATCACACTCCATACTGTCGCTCAGTATTTTTCACACAGTGCACCTCAAGAAAGAGGAGAAAAGCACAAAAAAAAAAAGGCCAAACTGGAAAAATATCTTCAAAGAATAAAAATAAATTACAATAAAAAGACATCTGGTAACAAAATACGTTAAGGCATGCACAAGATGGTCAATCAAATGGATTTCAATTGAGTTTCTCTTTGTTTCTTGTTTTTTTTGCCAAATTTCCATCAATTGTTAGAACTTCCATTTAAATGGAAGAACCACACACTCTTTTAAGTCCTTAGGAAAAAGGTAGCTGCCAAAAAAATAAAATAATCTGGAATAATAACGGTGACATGCTCTGAACGTTTAAAAGGCCAAGTATTTACATACGTGTTCCGTGATCAAGCTTTAAGTGGCCAGTATTTACATAGGTGCTCTGTGATGCATCGGCAGTGCAGAAAACGGAACAGCAAAACACTCAGAATCGAGTGCTTTAAAACGTCCATTAAAAAAGCCCCAAATAAATACAACGAAAATAGAACGCATCTGAAATGACCTACACAATACACAGTCTCCTTCAGTCCCCTCCTACCTCATCCAGGAACATTCTAAGTATTTAAAAAACGAACGATATGTGTAAAAAATTATATAAAGTGACGACACAAAATGTCTGTTGGCTAGTATGGTGATTGTACTTAGACAGAAGAAGTGAAAGCTGTGCTGAGCAGAGTGGTGAGAAAAACAGGGCCCCTTAATGGCGTCCAATTCCCTACACGGAGAACCACTTCAGACCGCGGCCTTAAGGGGTCTGGTCCAAACGGTCGTGCACTGGGTGGGGAATAGGGTGCCATTTGGGAGGCAGACGGAGCAGAGGTTCTGAGGCGGAGTTGACACTTTAAGGCTTTGCAGTAAACATGTGAAACGCTGCCCCTGCCTCAAACGGTATCATGAAGAGTTGATGTGAAGTAGCTAAAGCCAGCATGAACACATTGACATGCAGCAACACACACACCCACGCACAGACAAACAGACAGGCACACACACACTCATATCAGACACACACACACACAATCAATTGTTCGATTAAACAGACCCTAGGCCCCTTTGTCATATTTAAGTTGGATAATTTCTTTTTTTTTTTTTTTTTCTTTCCAGAGTGAGGTTTCTTGGCAACATTACACGGTGTTCCTCACAGTCCACACCTCTACGCCCGGCTTCGGTGCCCCAGTTGGTGAGCGTGGGGGTGAGTGTGAAGTCTTTATGGTCAGTAGTCTGCGATAGGGGCCATGTCGGGGTGGAGGTCCACCGTGACGTTCTTGTACAGGGTGCTCAGGGAGATCTCCGGGGTGTACTTCAGGTTGTTCAGACCATCCAGGTGCTGCCGCTCTTTGGAATACCTCAGCAGCTTGTACCTGCACAGAGAAGAGTTGTTAGACCGGTCCCCGTTTGACATTTCAACCTAATCGCCACGTAAAAATACATGGCCAAGATTATGTCTCCATGTAGAGAACAGGTGGTGGTGGTGGGGGAGGGGGGGGGGTGACCCTTCATTACAACACTTTACTTTGAATCATAAAACGGTTTAAAAAGGTCACTAAAAATCGACCTGGTCTGTATCAAATTCAGGCTAAAGAAGTGTTACAGTATCGGGAGTAATAAGCGATACACAACAAGCAAGTGATGCATACACACTTTCTAGGGCTAGCTAGCCAGCCTGAGCAATAGAGGGGGAAAGGCCTTTGCCAGGGAGGTGACCAAGAAACCGATGGCCACTCAGGGCTTTTCACTTCCTGTTGGAGATGGGAGAACCTTATAGAAGAACAATCATCTGTGCAGCACTGCACCATTTAGGCCATTTTGGAAGTGTTTCCAGAACTTGCTATTCCTCTTGTAGTTCAGCTCACAAAACACTTTTGTTAGCCAAACTAAGGCTCTCCGTTAAATAGCCTAAAATGCGCTAAGCTCACAACGTCTATGGTTATGTAAGAACAGGTAAACTTAAAAATCGTAATCGTAAAAATCGCCTTTAATCAAACATTAATCAAGTGGGACAGCCCTATTTGTCAGTGGGACAGCCTTAAGCCCTCACAGACTTAGCGAGCATTTACTTCAAAGTGTGTGAGTGTGGACATAAGGATAGGGCCACAGAGCCGGAAAGGGATTTTGCCACGAGTTTACACACAGCCGACAGTTGGCAAACTTGGTATCACAACAAACAGGAGGGGCGGACATGTGGTAGCTACGTTGAATAATGATCTATAAATCTCCATGTGCATTGACACGAACTATGTACATAAGATCAGTTGCAGTTTTTTTTTTCCCGTACATGCTGCCGCTCGAGAATCGGGATGTTAGATTTACGGAACTCAGTGGATTAATCTTTAATAAAAAAGGTTAAAAAACATATTTAAAAAATACATACATTTCGGTGTATTTTAAGATTACCTGCGTACATTGACAGAGAATTGTGACGTTGGTAGGTCGCCCCCACAGAAAAACGTACATTGCATTAAAGCCAATGGCATTAAAAATATGTTAATCATTAATGCTACTTACATTATTGGGGATCCTTATTAATAACACTAATGGCATTAGCGGGGATCCTTATTAATAACGCCAATGGCATTAGTGGGGATCCTTATTAATATTGCTAATGGCATTAGCGGGGATCCGTATAAATAACGCTAATGGCAATAGTGGGGATCCTTATAATTCATTTGAATTACATTCAGGGGATCCTTAGCTAGCTTTTCAAACAAAGGAGATCCTTTGGTTAACCCGAATACTTAGGTCTTCGTTTACGCTCCCATTTCCAACCGGAGAGGTGCCTTTTGGCCATGCGTCAATTCAATGCAGTCCTGCAGCCATATGGTTCCAACTCAATGCAGAAGAGCGCCACCAGCGGGCCATAAAGTCCGTCTCACACATGCTTGCTGTTGTCGGTGTCATTCTAGTTCGCGTCTTGACATGTCTTGTTGACCAGCAACACACAGGATCTGCTGGTTCTGTCTAAAACCTCCCAAGCCCCAGGCTCATGGCAGAGGAAAGACGTTTTAAGCGGGAGGAGCCCGCTGGAAACCTGTCTAGGTGTGGTGAGGGTACTTCAGGTACGCACCGCAGGCCTGCCCCCAAACCTCCCGTAGGGGAGCTGAGCAGAAGTAAAAAGAACCTAACCTCACCAACACTTGGTCTAGAAGCAAGCCACCCGTATTGTTCCATCCACAGTCTACACCAAGACTAGTTTACATTTGAAGTAATCTATGAAAAAGTCACAACGGGCTACATAACTGTGGTTACTTAATCCTGCTCACAGACGGTGGTATAAGCAAGAGTGTTGAAAAGCATGGGATTTGATGGCTGTTCGGGTAAGGAATGGTGTGTTTAAGAACAAACAATATCACAAATACTAGGTACTGCTATGCCCTCCTAGCATTGACTGACCTGCCCAAGAACTGCACCTCTCCTCGATGGTGATGTGGGATGGACTTGTATTTACCCATCTCTCCCTCTGGCCTTGTGACGTTCAGACCAGCATAGTGCACTCTGAAAAGAGGACAAAACAAAGCCTTTCACAGAGTTACCGAAACTAGGGAGAAGTTCTCTCTCAAATGTGCACACACACGACTAACTGACCTGTTCCAGAGGTCATCGTCCTCTCCTCCCCAGCCCCAGAATGCATTGGGAAAGCCATTAATTTTGCGAAACTGCTCCACTGTAAGTCCACTCACGCCCCCAAAGAACTCACTGTAGGGTAGACTGTGGACCACAAACACAGCATTAAACACAGACGCACAAACAACCCTGTAACACAGTCACCATACACACAACACTGACAGGGAACAGACACCTACAACAACCTAGCCTAGCTCTGCCTGGGGAAAGAGTGAGTTGAAACCAAACGACAGAAAGGAAAAATAAAAAAAATAAAGAGAGACCTTACCAGTCAGTATCACAGGAAAGCAACCAGGTAACAAAGAACAAGTCTAGCTGAGTTACAACAAACTGACAGACACACACACACACAATTTTGCTTTTAGACAGTTTATAACAAACAGTCAATAAAGACAGTATCACCACAGAATATGCCTCACTGGGGAGGGCGATAACCCCCTGAAACGGCAGTATCCTTGTGCCTCACTGGGGAGGGCGATAACCCCCTGAAACGGCAGTATCCTTGTGCCTCACTGGGGAGGGCGATAACCCCCTGAAACGGCAGTATCCTTGTGCCTCACTGGGGAGGGCGATAACCCCCTGAAACAGCAGTATCCTTGTACTTGTTCTATAAACTGATACCCAAAGCGTCATGAATGAATAATAGTGTTGCATGTTATGCCGAAACATTGTGGGGACAAAGTAAGATCCTTTTAAGACTAAAAGCAGATCTGTTCTCGTTTTGTGCTTGGGTGAATACATTTTGTCGAAGTTTTCCTGTGGATTAATTTAATCATACATGGCTCAAAAACATTAAGGGAACAGATAATCAAATTAAAACACCAAAGCAATTAAACCTCAGATATTTCAATCTGTCCAGTTAGGAATCATAAGTGATTGCGAATCAATGTCACCTGTTTTGGTGCAAAAGTAAGTGACAACAGGTGCACTGTAGAGGGCACAGCAGGACAACCCCCAAAAAGGTAATGGTTTTGCAGGTGGTGCCCAAAGACAATTGCCCTCGCCTAATTCTTTCTGACTGCTTCTTCTCTAGTTTTGCACTTTTCTAGTTTCCATGCTACTACTGGTAGCATGAGGCGGTACCAGCAGCCCATTCAGAATGCACATGCAGTCCAGCTCCTCCAGGACATCACATCCATACGTGTCGGCACAAGATTTACTGCATCTCCCAGTACAGTCTTAAGAGCATGGAGGAGATACCAGGAGACTGGCCAATACAAAAGGAGCAGGACAAGGCCATAGAAGGGCATCAACTCAGCAGCAGGCCCAGAATCTGCTTCTTTGTGCGAAGAAACACAAGAGGAGCTGTGCCAAAGCCCTTCAAAATGCCCGTCAGACAGAAACACAAGAGGAGCTGTGCCAAAGCCCTTCAAAATGCCCGTCAGACAGAAACACAAGAGGAGCTGTGCCAAAGCCCTTCAAAATGCCCGTCAGACAGAAACACAAGAGGAGCTGTGCCAAAGCCCTTCAAAATGCCCGTCAGACAGA